>JAESVK010047886.1:0-22801 GCA_017140935.1 Hamamelis virginiana | reverse complement strand
CTCCTTACTAGAAATTGCATTCCTAGTTAACTTAAGGATTTTCAATCTTTTTGGAAATTGCATTTCCAATTATCATAAAAAATTTGAGAGTTTTCAACTCATTACTAGAAATTGCATTTCTAGTTAACTTAAGGATTATCAATCCTTTTGGAAATTGCACTCAAAATTTGGGAGTCTACGACTCATTACTAGAAATTGCATTTCCAGTTATCTTAAGGATTATCAATCCTTTTGGAAATTGCAATTCCAATCATCATAAAAAATTGGGAGTCTACGACTCATTACTAGAAATTGCATTTCTAGTTATCTTAAGGATTATCAATCCTTTTGGAAATTGCATTTCCAATCATCATAACAATTTGGGAGTCTACGACTCATTACTAGAAATTGGATTTCAAGTTATCTTAAGGATTATCAATCCTTTTGGAAATTGCATTTCCAATCATCATAAAAATTTGGGAGTTTATAACTCATTACTAGAAATTGCATTTCCAATCATCATAAAAATTTGGGAGTCTACAACTCATTACTAGAAATTGCATTTCTAGTTATCTTAAGGATTATCAATCCTTTTTGAAATTGCATTTCCAATTATCATATCTTTAGAAGGAATCTCACACTCATTTCTAATTATCTTCAAAATTGCTAATCACACTTCATCTAATATAGACTTCGTCTATCAACCATCATATTCTAACTCATCAAATCTCCTATGTCAGATATGAACTTTGCCATATGTCAAATATGGGCTTTGCCATATGTCAAATATGGACTTCGCCATATGTCAAATATGGACTTCACTTAATAAAATTCTTATTATGAATGTCATATGTCAAATATAGGCTTTGCCTACACGCTCATCATTTCCAAATCATTATCTCACATCATTCTCTTACAAACTATCATCAATATTAACCGTGTGAATTTCATTCACTTTTCCTCATCAATTCAGATTGGCTTTCATCTATTCAGACTACTTCCAATTACTCTCTAAGATATTCATCAAAACTAGAATTCAACTCTTGATCCTTGCATTTGGGATTTACACCCATTTTCCAAATCTTTACAACTCTCCATCATATCTTCAAATTCCTGACTAACAAGAGGTACCCACCCTCTAAACACTTAACCAGTACAAGGTTTTCTGGATGACGAAACTAAATCTAGAGTGTTGTTAGAACTTCAAGCTCATCTTTTCTATCTTCCCATTCACGACAAGAGGTAAACTCATACTCCTATCTTCTATCCCCAAATTCTTTGGTATTCTCAGTTCAAAATCTACTCTATGAGTTTTGGTTGATCATTCCCCTTTACGAGGAATGTATTTGGAAGAACTTAGGTGTTCCAATCTCTTACTTTACAAGCTTAAAATGATGCCCATCAAGGATTTGATAAAATTTCTCAAGAAAACAAACTTTTGATTTTTTCAAATCCCATTTCTTATGTCATGATTCAAATATGTTTCACACATTATGACAAGTTTTCAAAACTTGTCTCAAATGTATGCACACCAAGTATTCGACCAAATTTTATGGAAGGAAAAATTCCACTTTTCAAAAGCAAATTTCCATGTCATGATTCCATTGACTTTGACAATTTTCTAAAATGATTTCATTATATCATGACAAGTTTTCAAAACTTATTTCAAATGTGTGCATATCAAATGTTTGATAAAAATCTCATAAAAGTAATGCTTAATGGTTTTTTTTAAAAACACTATTCTTTCTAGTGACATTTCCATGCTACTAAGAAAGTTTTATTTCAAAAATCAATTTCAACTAAGCATACCTTCAAGGTTTTTGATAAAGCATTTTCGAAACTCATTTCCTTGGGATTTTCTTTCCAACTACATTCCTTATGACAAAGGGATTCAAAATCCTTAATAATGCTAAGTTATTATAAACTCTTAAGGTATTAAATTATATGACACATAAACTAATACATATAATGATAGTTTTCAACATCACTCTATGCTACACTTTCATTTTTCAACACAAGTGTTACACTTAGTGTAGGTTTCAAACCCATCATTCTATGCACTAATTTCACATGCCAACAATTCTATCCTTAAAAGTTATCTTAACTTATCAATATCAATTATTTTTCTAATCAACCAACTCTTATATTGTAGACTAACTTCAACAGAAGGATGCCTATGACAAGGAAGCCTGACCTCGACACTAGGGTACCTATGACAAGGAAGCCGAACCTCGACACCAGGGTACCTATGACAAGGAAACCTAACTTCAACACTAGGGTACCTATGGCAAGGAAGCCCAACTTAAGAACCTTCTAATGCAGATACTGTAAAAGTACCTTTGAAGAGAGGGGGACCGACACAAGTAGTTCACATATATTACTCATTTTCAAAAACAACCAAGAGGGCTTTCAAAAACATTTTTTGAGAAAAGTATATAAAAACTGAAGCATGAAGATTATGTTTAAGCACTTTGGTTTGAATCCTTTGATCGCAAAGTAGGACGTAAAGTCAATATCAACTCTGATTCTGATGGCTACATCCTTTGGGGTTCATAACCTCATGTATCTTCTTCAAACGTAATGATCTGCATCCCTTCCTTGGATTATACTCGTACTTTCCTTGGTGTCAACCCAAAATACATCTTGCATGCCAATTCAATAGTTGCAAAGGTTCATCAAATTCTGATAGCTTTCATCCTGGATGGTCAAGCAAACCGGCTCATGTATCTCGATCAAATGGATGGGATTGTCAAAACCAATGAATATTCAACAATGGGTAAGGGGTATTCCAAACGGATTCAACCACATGGTTATAGGGTTCAAAAAGGATTCGAGAAAGGCTCAAGCAATGGGCCTTGTTAGAGATTCTTAGCTAGGCTTATGTCAAATGATTTCACCAATTTCACCAAATATCACTAGATTTTGGAATTTAAAGAAAGAACAAAACATTAGGGACATAAAAATCCTCACGAAGGTAAAACTTTTCAAACAAGTACTACCTAAAAGAAAGCTACACAAGAAGTTTTAGGAAGTGACAAACTTCCCAAAATGGCGAGAAACAAAGAGGCAGTAGGATGTTAATGGCATGTCCATAAATTTCAAGATACTATTTACCCTTATGAATTAAACGTCTTCAATTCATTTAGTTTCAAACTAATTGCCCATGATAAATTAATTTTGAACTCAACATTTAGTGTTTTCACAAGAATTGGACCGCACCCAATGTAACTTTAGGGGTTACCTACGTATCTCCACTTTGATGTCTATTTTGAAAAAAACTGTGACAAGTTGTTTGATGTTTGTGGAGAATCAGGTCCTCGTAGTTCATGACAATTCCTTTCTCTTTTGTTTGCTCTAACTTTTGCCTAAGCAGCCTTTTCAGGTTTCTACTTAGCGAGCTTGATTTCTTTTTTTTTTAATGCCCTAACTTTTGCCTAGGCAGCCCTTTCGGGTTTTCTACCTAGCAGGCTTGATATATTTTTTTTTGAATGCCCTAACTTTTGCCTAAGCAGCCTTTTCGAGTTTTCTACCTAGCGGGCTTTTCATTTATTCTTTTTTCTTTTTTCTTTTTCTAAATGGATGAGATGAGCAAACTTAATCCTCTTTTAAATCTAAATGTTAGGTTTAGTGTTTGTGTGTTGGCTTGTTTCGTTTCAAAACTTGGTTTGGGATTGTACATTTATAGATGTGTACTGATGATCACAAGTGAAGCTGTGCTAAAATGATTCTATATCTTCATGGATTAGGATGGTAAGTGACCTAGTGACCTAAGGATTGAACCTAGGAGGTTAGAACCCATTATATTCCTGTTTAAAGTTGTAAAAATCAGGGTTTATGAATACTTGGATCGATCCAAGGTTGACCTGGATCGATCTCATGTTTGCACCATTGGAAATTGGGAGTTTAGGAATACTTGGATCGATCCAAGGTTGACCTGGATCGATCCCATGTTTGCATCTTCACAATTCGCATTTGGAAAATTGAAAAATTGGCCAAGCTGGATCGATCCAAGCCTTGGCTGGATCAATCTAATTTCGAGTTAAACTCAATTACAGAATGCTGTTTTTTGGTCAATTCAATTTGGATCGATCCAAGTTCGTGCAAACCCTAATTCTGCCTAATTTTTACCCTGTTTTCTCATTGGTTACTGATTACACTATAAAAGGATTAGGTCACTCGAGATTCTAGTGACCTCAGCAGCCAGAAAACATTTCTATTCTGAGACTTAACTTGGTTCTTCACTTGTGGGCTGTTGTTCTTACTTTCTAAATTGAGATTGAGCTTTAATATTCATCATTTGATCATGGACTTTTCTTAGAGTAGATTAGAAACCTTGGAAACCAAATTTACAGACATATTATGAGAATCATCTATGGAGATAGGATCATTCTTATGGCTCTTGGATGAAGACATCAAAAGTGAGACTACTTGAGTAGTTGGTGAGCAAGCTTTGAAGAAGGAGGACTCGATGGACTGAGTTGATGAGATCTCAGTACACTAGGCCATGGGTTGGTGAGATAGAGTGTATGGTATAATCTCTGTAACTCTTCTTTCATAGTGGATTGCTCTTGTTCTTCCGTGGTTTTCTCCCGAAAGGGTTTCCACGTATATCGTGTGTTCGTTCAATAGTTGTGATGTGATTTCTAGCTATCAAGAAGGATGGAATGATTCTTGTGTTCATGGATCCCTCTTGATAGTTGATTCATCTTGTGTTTTTCCATCTACATGTTATTTGATATTTACATTCATCTCAAACCATGTTTCTTGAGTGTGGCTGATTTATCTCATACTTGTTGCTTGAATTTAAAAGTGGTGAAATTTGTGTGATCTAGTAGGGATTAGGTTTTTCAATTGGTATCAGAGCCTAATTCACTGTGATAGGCTTACACCTAGGTGATAGGGTCTCTAGATCATAATTTCACTCTTCCATGAAAGAAGGAAATTCTGTCACACGTCCACCAAAGTTTGATGGATCAAATTATGCCTATTGGAAGGCTAGGATGAGAATATTCTTGAAATCTCTAGATGAAAGGGTATGGGTTTCTGTTGAGAGAGGTTGGACTCCTCCCACTATGAAAGTTGGTGAGGATACCATACCTAAACCCGCTGATTTATGGGAAAAGGAAGAATTAGAAAAAGCTAGTTGGAACAGTAGAGGACTGAATGCTATTTGCAATGCCTTAACTGCTAGCGAATATCGTAGAATCATGATGTGTGAAACATCCAAGGAAGCATGGGATATTTTGAAAATAACTCATGAAGGTACCACCTTTGTCAAGAACTTAAAACTTCAAATGCTTACTTCTTAGTTTGAAAGAATTTGCATGGAAGAAAATGAGACATTTTCAGAGTTTTATGCTAAATTGAGTGATATTGTTAACTCCTTTTTTAATCTTGGTGAAAGAATTCCTGATTTTCAAGTTGTCAAAAAGATTTTAAGATCTCTCCCTAATCGATTTCAACCCAAAATCACTGCTATTAAAGAGAGCAAAGCCATAGGTTCAATTCGAGTGGATGAATTGGTTGGATCCATTCAAACATTTGAAATGAATCTAAAAGATTCAAAAACTAAAAACAAAGGTATTGCTCTATCTTCAATGGAGGAAGATCTTAAATCACATGAAAATATTCTTGATGTGAATGATGATGAACTTGCACTGTTTGTTAATCAATACAAAAAATATCTCAAAGCTAAACAAGGTTTTTCAAATTAAAATAAAAAGTTTGACAGAGGTCAAGGGACATCATCATCAAAAGTTGACAATAGGAATTCAAAAACTGGAAAAGAATGTTTCAATTGTCACAAACCTGGTCATAGGGCTGCAGAATGTCCTGAAAAGAGAAGAAATCAAAACAAAGCTCATAATGCTACCTTGAGTGATAGTGATGAGGAGAATAATACCTCTCATGAGAATGAGTCTGAAAATGAGGAGGGTAATTTCACTGCTTTTGTTGTGGCTACAAATTCTTTGTGTGAATCCACTTGTGTTCAAAAACCCCCAAGGTTGGAGAACATTAAGTTCATGTACTGGAAAATCAAGGTGAAAATCTTTTTGGAATCCATTGATGTTAGTGTGTGGAGAAGTGTGGAAATGGGTTGATCACATCCCATGTTGAACAATGATGGTGAACTCATCTTGAAACCTCTTGAAAATTGGAGTAGGGATGAAATTGAATCTCAAAATTGGAATAAAATTGGTTTCAAACTTATATGTGAGGCTCTAAATGATCATGATCTTAAGCTAATTGAAAATTTTGAAACATCAAAACAAGCCTGGGATCATCTTGTGATTGTTTATGAGGGAAGCATAATTGCTAAATAGTCTAATGAATCAATTTGATGTTATCAAGATGAGTGACCATGAAAGTTTTTGTGAATTTCACACAAAACTCTGTGACATTGTAAATTCCTTGAATGACTTAGGAGAAAAGGTGGATGAGTCAAAAATTGTTGAAAAAATTTTGAAATCCTTGTCTTCTGAATTCTCTATGAAAGTTGTTGAGTTTGCTAATTGTCAAGATATAAATTCCATTGTACTTGATGAACTCATTGGTGCTCTTATGTGTTTGGGTAATCAATTGTCCGATGTTGCTTTGGAAAATGAGTTGAAAGCTTTTGTTGTGTCTTTGGAAACTCATGAGGTGTCATCCAACAAAAAGGACATAGATGACTTAGAGTTATTGCTAGGAGTGTCTAGTGATGAGTCTGAAAGTCTTGAGGATGATGACACTGATCTTCAAAAGGCCTATGATAACCTCTATGAAGAGGCATATCAACTTAAAAAGAAAAATGTATCTTTGGCCTTGAAAGCCAAGTCTGATGAGAGAGAACTTGAGATGCTCAAAGAAGAGCTGAAAAATCATGTGTTACACATACAAGATGTGAAAACTGAAAAATTTGGTTTGAATGATAAACTTATTTTTTTGAAACAGGATAATGAATCTTGTGTGTAAAAAATGAGTGAGTATAAAAAAGAAGTAAAGAGTCTTGAATCAAGACTCAAGACAGAGGTTGAAAGTAATAGTTGTTTGTGTTTGAAGGTTAGAAATCTTGAGAAGGAATTGGAATTAGCTAATGAAACATTGTCGAAATTGTCCAATGGGAGTAAAAAATTGGATCACATTCTTAGTATTGGAAAGTCCTTTAGTGATAAATCTGGACTAGGCTATGTTGGATCATCTAATGTCCCATCAACCTCGGGAACCAAGTTTGTTCCTTCATTCAAGTCATCTCTTGAAAATGAGACCTTGTCCCAACCTAGTCATAAGAGGACTCACTTCAATCCAAATTTCTTCAAGAAGATTCCCACATGTCACTCTTGTAGTGTTGTAGGACACATAAGACCTAATTGTCCTAGAAAAGGAAAAACTCAAGTGAAGAGTTTCTCACAAAAGAAAGTGATTTGTCATCACTGTGGTGTCATTGGTCATTCAAGACCAAATTGTTTCAAGTTGATGAATAGAGGTCAAGTTAAGCAATTCTAACCTACTTGTCATCATTGTGGAAAGGTTGGTCACATTAGACCAAACTGTTTTCTCCTTCACAAAAATCATGTGTTGTCTAGACCAAGAAATGCTCCTAGGGTAAAACTTGATTTGGGACCAAATAGAAAGCTCCCTAAGTTGCATGAGGTTAAGACAGACAATAAAGTTTGGGTAAGAAAGGAGAGTCTTAGATGTATGGTAGTTCATACTGCCTTGAGGGCAAAAGAGAGTAAACAGTGGTATTTTGATAGTGGATGCTCTCGTCATATGACAGGTGACAAGTCCTTGTTTGTTCATCTTGAAGAGTATAATGGAGGGACTGTCACTTTTGGTGATGGTAATAGATTAAACATTCAAAGTAAGGTGATTGTTGAATGTCATGGCTTTCCTAAGCTAGAAGATGTTCTTTTTGTTGATGGTCTTAAAGCTAATCTTATTAGTATTAGTAATCTCTGTGATAGTAATTTTTCAGTGAACTTCACCAAGGCCACATGTCGTGTCTTTGGTAAAGATGGAAAGTGTGTCATTGAAGGAAAAAGGACAAGTGACAATTGTTATGGAATAGTTCCTAATGAGTCCCTCGTATGTAATAGAGCGAAAATTGATGATGTGTGTTGGCTTGTTTCGTTTCAAAACTTGGTTTGGGATTGTACATTTATAGATGTGTACTGATGATCACAAGTGAAGCTGTGCTAAAATGATTCTATATCTTCATGGATTAGGATGGTAAGTGACCTAGTGACCTAAGGATTGAACCTATGAGGTTAGAACCCATTATATTCCTATTTAAACTTATAAAAATCAGGGTTTATGAATACTTGGATCGATCCAAGGTTGACCTGGATCGATCCCATGTTTGCACCATTGGAAATTGGGAGTTTAGGAATACTTGGATCGATCCAAGGTTGACATGGATCGATCCCATGTTTGCATCTTCACAATTCGTATTTGGAAAATTGAAAAATTGGCCAAGCTGGATCGATCCAAGCCTTGGCTGGATCGATCCAATTTCGAGTTAAACTCAATTACAGAATGCTGTTTTTTGGTCAATTCAATTTGGATCGATCCAAGTCTTGGCTGGATCGATCCAAAATCGTGCAAACCCTAATTCTGCCTAATTTTTACCCTGTTTTCTCATTGGTTACTGATTACACTATAAAAGGATTAGGTCACTCGAGATTCTAGTGACCTCAGCCGCCAGAAAACATTTCTATTCTGAGACCTAACTTGGTTCTACACTTGTGGGCTATTGTTCTTACTTTCTAAATTGAGATTGAGCTTTAATATTCATCATTTGATCATGGACTTTTCTTAGAGTAGATTAAAAACCTTGGAAACCAAATTTATAGACATATTGTGAGAATCATTTGTGGAGATAGGATCATTCTCATGGCTCTTGGATGAAGACATCAAGAGTGAGACTACTTGAGTAGTTGGTGAGCAAGCTTTGAAGAATGAGGACTCGATGGACTGAGTTGATGAGATCTCAGTACACTAGGCCATGGGTTGGTGAGATAGAGTGTATGGTATAATCTCTGTAACTCTTTTTTCATAGTGGATTGCTTTTGTTCTCCCGTGGTTTTCTCCCGAAAGGGTTTCCACGTATATCGTGTGTTCGTTCAATATTTGTGATGTGATTTCTAGCTATCAAGAAGGATGGAATGATTCTTGTGTTCATGGATCCCTCTTGATAGTTGATTCATCTTGTGTTTTTCCATCTACATGTTTTTTGATATTTACATTCATCTCAAACCATGTTTCTTGAGTGTGGCTGATTTATCTCATACTTGTTGCTTGAATTTAAAAGTGGTGAAATTTGTGTGATCTAGTAGGGATTAGGTTTTTCACTAAAGACAAATAGTCCCGCTTGATAGCGCTCAATTAATGGTGTAGAAACTTCACATCTTGGTTCGAACTCTCTTCTTGGTACTAACTCCTCTTCTTTTTCTAAGCCCCGGTGTACCATATTTTCTTTTTCTTGAATAGCTTCGAATGCCAATCATTTTTACTTTCTTTTTTTTTTTCGATTTTTTTTTGAAGCCCCATTCTTTGGGAGGAGCCCCACCATTGAATCTTCATCGCATGATCTAATCTTTTCAATTAAAACTTTTCCAAATCTTCGCGATCTTTCCCGAGTATGAGTATACTATGGGTTGATTCGATTTGGGAAGAATCAGCCCCAAGTTACTAATCCATCCTAGTTCATCTCTTCAGCTTCATCTTTCTTGACTTTTTCTTGATCTTTCTTCAAAATGAATGAAAGGTAGTCACACCACAACGAGACCATCGCAGGACATATTGTCTTTTAACTTAAAAGTTTCTCAAGTTTACTTTAAACATGATACCCGATTGATTTCTTTTTTCTTGTGAGAAAATTTTTGCCCCAATCTTAATTATCTTAGACAAGTCATTTGTCCCTAAACAATTGATTTCAATTAATTCATATAGGTTGATTGTCCCATATTCCTTTGCTCAACGAGCTCCAGAGAGACTTTTTTCTTAAGGTTTATATTCATGCCATAAACATCCATAGAGGAAGACAATGCAAAGACGATGCAGAAGAGAATTTTTTTTTTATTTTTTTATTTTTGAACTCGAAGGGAAATGACAAAACAAAGAAATCCTAAACAACGGATCACCCTAGTCCCATAAGCAGGCTAGGGAAACACTTATTATTGAAAATGAAAAATGAAATCCTACACTACTCAAAGAAAGCACAAACAAAATCTTATAAGCTACTACTTAGCAGAAACAACTATTCATCTTTCATGGGCTTTCACTAAGGTTCTCCGTCAAGGGATCCATTAGAAAAGGGTGCGGTGGTGGGCTCAAGCTAACTGATTGGAGAAATTGGATGGTGAGACAACTTTGCGGTCAATCAGATCTTAGATTTCATGGCGAAGGCGGTAGCACTGGTTGGTCAAATGGCCCGGGTATTGATGAAAATTGCAATACTCATCTCCCTTGAAGGATTTGGGTATGGACTTAGGGAAAGGCCTTGGCTCGAGGGGTTGAAAAAGGTTTTGATCTTTCAATATCTCGAGGACTTGATCTAAGGGTTTGCAAAGTTTGGTAAACTGGCGAGATTGATGTGAAGGCAATGTAGGTAAGATAATGGTATTGACTTCATCGCTTGACCCTTCATCCAAAGTGGTTCGCTGTCTTTTACAAGGTTGTTCAACATTGATAGCTCCTTTAACAAGGGCGTCTTCGACTTGGGTTCCAACCCCAACAAGAGCTTTAAAATTGGGGAAGTACTGTGCGAACAGATATTTGTGATAGATGGGTAATAGGCTCTTGAGTACCATCTGGATTTGTTATCCATCGGTTGGTCGGTTGATCATCTGATAGATGGGTAAAAGGTTCATTCTACACTATGTGCAGGCTCGTTGGGCCTGTTTTAAGTCCAAATTTGACGATTCAAGTGTCAAAACGATCGTGATTCGATTCTCCATGTTTTAAGAAGTGTTTAAAGTGAAAATACATTGACTAAGGTCAAAGGTTTAGGAAAAAGTCGACCGATTAGCTGTTTAGAGCCTGCCGGGCCCAAATTAGGGTTTTGAAATTTGCTAACCGATTGCTTTCGAAATCATTTTTTCTTCTTGAAACAAGTTTTAAAATGTTTTAGGAAAGTGTTTTGAAGCCTTTGAAGGCTTTGGTTTGATAAAAATATCGAATCCCGGTCACTTTCGGTTGAAACCCAAATCTGGGCTTTGAAAGGGCCTTTCGAGCTTCAAGAGCCAATCATGAGCCAGAAGGCTCAACTGACCATGCCACCGATCAACTTAGCTACAAAACACACTTTAAATATCTATGCCAAAGCCTTGAGACCATTCGAGACAACATCGACAGTCATTCAGGGCTTTAGTGATTCAAAGGACAAAACTTCCCTTAAGTCACAAAAGACCTTATTTTCAATCAAGCCTGGCTCAGAATGTCATGAAATTTTGCAGGGATGTTCCTAGACTCTCTAAAAACCTAATGCAAATGGAACCGACTCAATCTGACCTAAAAACTTACATGTGATAATGACCTCTACCTAATTACCCACAAATGGTAAAACTGGCAACTTAGGGTTTTGACACCCTATTTCACCTCTAATCATAGGCAACCATTCATGACCATACTCATAGTCAAAAATGGATGTCTACAGAAGCCCCTCGTTGATGTTCATGGCTTCACCAGTGAATATCAACGAAAACAAAAGACATCCCATTTTTGACACAACAAAATTGGGATAATTAACGAACAATTATTTTGAAAGCTTCGCTTCAAATTCTCTCTTCTTGGAAGTTTCACTTCTAGTTATTTCAAAGATTTTCAATCCTTTTGGAAATTGCATTTCCAATAATAAAAAATGAGAGTCTTCGACTCCTTACTAGAAATTGCATTCCTAGTTAACTTAAAGATTTTCAATCCTTTTGCAAATTGCATTTCCAATTATCATAAAAAATTTGAGAGTTTTCAACTCATTACTAGAAATTGCATTTCTAGTTAACTTAAGGATTATCAATCCTTTTGGAAATTGCATTAAAAATTTGGGAGTCTACGACTCATTTCTAGAAATTGCATTTCTAGTTATCTTAAGGATTATCAATCCTTTTGGAAATTGCATTTCCAATCATCATAAAAATTTGGGAGTCTACGCCTCATTACTAGAAATTGCATTTCTAGTTATCTTAAGGATTATCAATCCTTTTGGAAATTGCATTTCCAATTATCATATCTTTAGAAGGAATCTCTAACTCATTTCTAATTATCTTCAAAATTGCTAATCACACTTCATCAAATATAGGCTTCGTCTATCAACCGTCATATTCTAACTCATCAAATCTCCTATGTCAGATATGAACTTTGCCATATGTCAAATATGGGCTTTGCCAAATGTCAAATATGGACTTCGCCATATGTCAAATATGGACTTCACTTAACAAAATTCTTATTCTGAATGCCATATGTTAAATATGGACTTTGCCTACACGCTCATCATTTCCAAATCATTATCTCACATCATTCTCTTACAAACTATCATCAATATTAACCATGTGAATTTCATTCACTTTTCCTCATCAATTCAGATTGGCTTTCATCTATTCAGACTACTTCCAATTACTCTCTAAGATATTCATCAAAACTAGAATTCAACTCTTGATCCTTGCATTTGGGATTTACACCCATTTTCCAAATCTTTACAACTCTCCATCATATCTTCAAATTCCTAACTAACAAGAGGTACCCACCCTCTAAACACTTAACCAGTACAAGGTTTTCTGGATGACGAAACTAAATCTAGAGTGTTGTTAGAACTTCAAGCTCATCTTTTCTATCTTCCTATTCACGACAAGAGGTAAACTCATACTCCTATCTTCTATCCCCAAATTCTATGGTATTCTCAGTTCAAAATCTACTCTATGAGTTTTGGTTGATCATTCCCCTTTATGAGGAATGTATTTGGAAGAACTTAGGTGTTCCAATCTCTTACTTTACAAGCTTAAAATGATGCCCATCAAGTATTTGATAAAATTTCTCACGAAAACAAACTTTTGATTTTTTCAAATCCCATTTCTTATGTCATGATTCAAATATGTTTCACACATTATGACAAGTTTTCAAAACATGTCTCAAATGTATGCACACCAAGTATTCGACCAAATTTTATGGAAGGAAAAATTCCACTTTTCAAAAGAAAATTTCCATGTCATGATTCCATTGACTTTGACAATTTTCTAAAATGATTTCATCATATCATGACAAGTTTTCAAAACTTATTTCAAATGTGTGCATATCAAATGTTTGATAAAAATCTCAGAAAAGTAATGCTTAATGTTTTTTCAAAAAGCATTATTCTTTCTAGTGACATTTCCACGCTACTAAGAAAGTTTTATTTCAAAAATCAATTTCAACTAAGCATACCTTCAAGGTTTTTGATAAAGCATTTTCAAAACTCATTTCCTTGGGATTTTCTTTCCAACTACATTCCTTATGACAAAGGGATTCAAAATCCTTAATAATGCTAAGTTATTATAAACTCTTAAGGTATTAAATTATATGACACATAAACTAATACATATAATGATAGTTTTCAACATCACTCTATGCTACACTTTCATTTTTCAACACAAGTGTTACACTTAGTGTAGGTTTCAAACCCATCATTCTATGCACTAATTTCACGTGCCAACAATTCTATCCTTAAAAGTTATCTTAACTTATCAATATAAATTATTTTCTAGTCAACCAACTCTTATATTGTAGACTAACTTCAACAGAAGGATGCCTATGACAAGGAAGCCTGACCTCGACACTAGGGTACTTATGACAAGGAAGCCGAACCTCGACACCAGGGTACCTATGACAAGGAAACCTAACTTCAACACTAGGGTACCTATGGCAAGGAAGCCCAACTTAAGAACCTTCTAATGCAGATACTGTAAAAGTACCTTTGAAGAGAGGGGGACCGACACAAGTAGTTCACATATATCACTCATTTTCAAAAACAACCAAGAGGGCTTTCAAAAACATTTTTTGAGAAAAGTATATAAAAACTGAAGCATGAAGATTATGTTTAAGCACATTGGTTTGAATCCTTTGATCGCAAAGTAGGACGTAAAGTCAATATCAACTCTGATTATGATGGCTACATCCTTTGGGGTTCATAACCTCATGTATCTTCTTCAAACGTAATGATCTTCATCCCTTCCTTGGATTATACTCGTACTTTCCTTGGTGTCAACTCAAAATACATCTTGCATGCCCCTTCAATAGTTGCAAAGGTTCATCAAATTCTGATAGCTTTCATTCTGGATGGTCAAGCAAACCGGCTCATGTATCTCGATCAAATGGATGGGATTGTCAAAACCAATGAATATTCAACAATGGGTAAGGGGTATTCCAAACGGGTTCAACCACATGGTTATAGGGTTCAAAAAGGATTCAAGAAAGGCTCAAGCAATGGGCCTTGTTAGAGATTCTTAGCTAGGCTCATGTCAAATAATTTCACCAATTTCACCAAATATCACTAGATTTTGGAATTTAAAGAAAGAACAAAACATTAGGGACATAAAAGTCCTCACGAAGGTAAAACTTTTCGAACAAGTAATACATAAAAGAAAGCTACACAAGAAGTTTTAGGAAGTGACAAACTTCCCAAAATGGCGTGAAACAAAGAAGCAGCAGGATGTTAATGGCATGTCCATAAATTTCAAGATATTATTTACCCTTATGAATTAAATGTCTTCAATTCATTTAGTTTCAAACTAATTGCCCATGATAAATTAATTTTGAACTCAACATTTAGTGTTTTCACAAGAATTGGACCGCACCCAATGTAACTATAGGGGCTACCTATGTATCTCCACTTTGATGTCTATTTTGAAAAAATCTATGACAAGTTGTTTGATGTTTGTGGAGAATCAGGTCCTCGTACTTCATGACAATTCCTTTCTCTTTTGTTTTCTCTAACTTTTGCCTAAGCAGCCTTTGCAGGTTTTCTACTTGGCGAGCTTGATTTTTTTTTTTTTTGAATGCCCTAACTTTTGCCTAGGCAGCCCTTTTGGGTTTTCTACCTTGCAGGCTTGATATTTTTTTTTTGAATGCCCTAACTTTTGCCTGGGCAGCCTTTTCGGGTTTTCTACCAAGCGGGCTTTTCATTTTTTCTTTTTTCTTTTTTCTTTTTCTAAATGGATGAGATGAGCAAACTTAATCCTCTTTTAAATCTAAAGAAAAATAGTCCCGCTTGATAGCGCTCAATTAATGGTGTAGAGACTTCACATCTTGGTTCGAACTCTCTTCTTGGTACTAACTCCTCTTCTTTTTCTAAGCCCCGGTGTACCATATTTTCTTTTTCTTGAATGGCTTCGAATGCCAATCATTTTTACTTTCTTTTTTTTTTTTCAAATTGTTTTTTTTGAAGCCCCATTCTTTGGGAGGAGCCCCACCATTGAATCTTCATCGCATGATCTAATCTTTTCTATTAAAACTTTTCTAAATCTTCGCGATCTTTCCCGAGTATGAGTATACTATGGGTTGATTCGATTTGGGAAGAATCAGCCCCTAGTTACTAATCCATCCTATTTCATCTCTTCAGCTTCATCTTTCTTGACTTTTTCTTGATCTTTCTTCAGAATGAATGAAAGGTAGTCACACCACAACGAGACCGTCGCAAGACATATTGTCTTTTAACTTAAAAGTTTCTCAAGTTTACTTTAAACATGATACCCGACTGATTTCTTTTTTCTTGTGAGAAAATTGTTGCCCCAATCTTAATTATCTTAGACAAGTCATTTGTCCCTAAACAATTGATTCCAATTAATTCATGTAGGTTGATTGTCCCATATTCTTTTGCTCAACGAGCTCCAGAGAGACATTTTTCTTAAGATTTATATTCATGCCATAAACATCCATAGAGGAAGACAATGCAAAGAAGATGCAAAAGAGAATTTTTTTTTATTTTTTTATTTTTGAACTCGAAGAGAAATGACAAAACAAAGAAATCCTAAACAACGGATCACCCTAGTCCCACAAGCGGGCTAGGGAAACACTTATTATTGAAAATGAAAAATGAAATCCTATACAACTCAAAGAAAGCACAAACAAAATCTTATAAGCTACTACTCAGCAGAAACAGCTATTCATCTTTCATGGGCTTTCACTAAGGTTCTCTGTCAAGGGATCCATTAGAAAAGGGTGCGGTGGTGGGCTCAAGCTAACTGATTGGAGAAATTGGATGGTGAGACAACTTTGCGGTCAATCAGATCTTGGATTTCATGGCGAAGGCGGTAGCACTGGTTGGTCCAATGGCCCGGGTATTGATGAAAATTGTAGTACTCATCTCCCTTGAAGGATTTGGGTATGGACTTAGGGAAAGGCCTTGGCTCGTGGGGTTGCAAAAGGTTTTGATCTTTCAATATCTCGAGGACATGATCTAAGGGTTTGCAAAGTTTGGTAAACTGGCGAGATTGATGTGAAGGCAATGTAGGCAGGATAATGGTATTGACTTCATCGCTTGACCCTTCATCCAAAGTGGTTCGCTGTCTTTTACAAGGTTGTTCAACATTGATAGTTCCTTTAACAAGGGCATCTTCGACTTGGGTTCCAACCCCAACAAGAGCTTTAAAATTGGGGAAGTACTGTGCGAACAGATACTTGTGATAGATGGGTAATAGGCTCTTGAGTACCATCTGGATTTGTTATCCATCGGTTGGTCGGTTGATCATCTGAAAGGCCTTAGCCCCCCACCTCATAATAAAGGATGAGAAGGTCTCATAGGGTTCTTGCTTGGTTGTTTCCAAATCACGATGAGTAGCATCAATTTCTGTATTGTACTGGTAGTGGCTAATAAACTCAATGCAAATGTCCTCCCACGTCTTTATCTTAGACTCATCCAAATGTAAGAACCATTTCAAAGCAGATCCGGCAAGCGACTCATGAAACATTTGGGCTAGTAACTCATCATCAGCCCCACAGGGATGCATGGCTCTCACATACATCTTCAAATGGATCTTAGGACAACCCATCCCATCAAACTTTTCCAATTCTGGCATCCTGAAGTGGCTAGGTAAGCGGGCTTTCGGGAACGAGGAGAGTGAGGTCATGTCTATCAAGTCATCAGACCTTTGGAATCCTTTAAGGGCTTTTTCCAGGGCTTCAATCCTACTATTCAGGAGAATAGGCTCTTCAGCGAGGTATGAAGGATTTTTGGTTTGAGGGTTTTCATCCAGGTCCACGGGCTTAATAGATTCAAAGATAGGCTTAGGCTTAAGGGATGATTCTTCTATTTCAGCCCCATTCTTTTCAGATAGATCTTGGGTTGCTTTTAGGGCTAGGAAATCTTCGGCCATTTGAGCTAAGGCTTCCATTCTTTCCTTGGAGGACATGATTACGGCAGCAACAGTAGGGGAAACCTCGTCGTTGTTAGCCATATCGAAATCAACAGATGAATCAATACTTAACTCAGGCCCACTAGAGCCAACGATCCAAGCCAGAATGCTCTAAAAAGAGAAGAAAATTTTGAAATCAATTTAAAGCCCCATGATTGTTTTTTGAAAAAGAATAATATTTCATAAAACTAGCAAAACCACTTCTTTCTAGGACATTCCTTTGAAAATGATGAAGATTCACACCAAAAGCACGTGAGATAGACTAGGGAATCTTAGGGAAAGAAGCCCCTAATAAAGACACTCATAATGAACAGACCTATATAACCTGGGCTTAAAGTCCGCACAATTCTCACTTTCTCTCTCTACAAGATCCACAGACATATGGGGATCACTTGGTAGCATAGCACTACAATGGGCTAAGGCCCACAGACAATGGGGCAAGCCCCTGATTTGTACTCTAATCTCGTAGGAGGCTTTTCCAAAGGTAACAAAAGAGCAATAAACCTAATTGCCCTACAATCTATGGGTTCTACACTTATCTTGCTCAAACATGTATGGGCAATTGAGGAAAATTTGGCGGCATAACCCTACAATCGGCGTAAATGGAGAGCTGATGGGTATATGGACTATACTTCTGATGGGTACCCCAAACAAAGATGAATGATGGTCAAGGACCACTAAACTTTTGAGATCATAAGCCTAAGGCCCACACAAAGATCACTTCCTAACCACAAGGCCCACAAACGGGCACAACAACTCGGTAACAAAACACTACTATGGGCCCGGGCCCGGGAACAAATAAGGGATAAGGACTATACCTTTGGCAACTACCTAAACCTTTAGGACATTTTCCTTATGGGTTAAGGGTATTCATCGAAGGTGCAGACTTAAGGATCCTACTCTAGACCATGGACCTAAAGCCCACACAAATCTCACCTCAAACACTCTCACATTTTTCTATGAAGATGGACATAAAGCCCCAGCAAGAATCTCATCAAAAACTCCTAAACTCACATCCCAATCTTATCACAAGCTTATATCTTCTATCCAATTGACATGGGCCTAAAGCCCACATCCTAAACTCACAGCGGATCTAGCTCTTGTATCCAAAAGACATGGGCCTAAAGCCCAGTCTTATATCTCACGTCTTACGTCTTCTCCTAATATCACTAATCAGGCAGCATAACACTACAACAGGCCTAAGCTCATGAACCTATAGGGTACTAACCTTCATTAGGTACCTTGACTCTTTGAGGATACATCCCTTAAGAGTTTAGGGCATTTCATAAAGGTTTAGTCCTACAGATCCAGGTCCTAATGGTTCTACACATTTCACAATCATGGCTCAGACAAAACTGGGGGGTCAATCCGGCAGCATAACATTACAATAGTGTATGATCAGGCGATGTAGGGTATGTGTCCTAAAGACATTTTACATGGACTAATGCAAAGGGTAGGCTGAGTGTCCCTTACTCGCTCGGTCCAATCGATATACCTAAACACATGTGACATCAGGAATGCCGCGTGGGTCCAACAGTACGTGATTGGTCCGTTTGATATACCCAAAGGTACTTGGCAAGAAGGGTGATGGCTTTTGCATACATGGAACCCGAGAGTAAAAGAAACCGGCCCAGGGCTAGGCTCATTATTGGCTATAGCATACAACGTCCTAAACATGCAGAGTCAATGCGCACACAATGCAGGAATTAAAGTCACACAGTCATACAAATGCAAGTGATTGATTTTATTTAAGAAATTGAAAAGCCCAAAAATAATTAATTGGAGTTTAACCCTCGACATCCCCAGTGGAGTCGCCAGTCTATGAACCAGCCATCTTGTATCGGGAGGCCTTTCTCGTTCACTCTTGGGGTGATGTTTATCTTGAGTGGATTGTGGATGATATTTATCCGTCTCGATTCATCCTTCTCTATTATCCTTCTCTATTATCCATGTATATCCTTCTCTATTATCCACTCAAGATAGGGTGTTTTTGAAAAAGGGAAGAGAGTTTGTAAAAAACTATGAGTCGCCACCTTATTTTTAGGGAACAAGGAAACCACAAAAAAGAGTTTTATTTTCAATAAAACATTGACCCCATATTTTGGAAAAGCATGGTCTTTCGAATCAAAGTTGGATTCGGGGGCTAGGTTACGAAGTGGGAATATTCCAAGGATCTCCTTGTAGGCACCCACCTCGACCTAATTAAACGTCTCCTAATTAAGTTTGGGCTTTATCAAAATCTTTTCAAAACAATCCTAGTTATCTAATCAATCACAAAATATGATATATAATATATAATAATAATATATAGTATGAAAATATACACAATCCTAATGGTTTTAGGAGACTAGAAGTCAACCTAAGATTGGACTTGCATCCTATTGATTGCCTACGTACCTTATCAATTGCTTGACAAAGATCAAAGTCCACGTAGTTCGATTACCTTAGGACTTTCCTATTGTAATGAACCATATAGCCAAAAGAATTATATCTTATCTAGGACTCTAACTTCGAGAGTTTGGATTTGATCAAAACACTTTTCTTGGCATGAAAGATGGAATTTCATTCTGTTTTAAACACTTACAAAATTTTAGGACTCTTCTCGAAGTAGAATCCTAAACCAAGTAGAACTCTAGCTTCGAAAGTTTGGATTTAATCAAAACACTTTTCTTTGCATAAAAGATGGAATTTCATTCCGTTTTAGATACTTTCAAAATTTTAGGACTTTTCTCAAAGTAGAATCCTAAACCAAGTAGAACTCTAGCTTCGAGAGTTTGGATTTGATCAAAACACTTTTCTTTGCATAAAAGATGGAATTTCATTCCGTTTTAAATACTTTCAAAATTTTAGGACTCTTCTCGAAGTAGAATCCTCAACCAAGTAGAACTCTAGCTTCGAGAGTTTGGATTTGATCAAAATACTTTTCTTTGCATAAAAGATGAAATTTCATTCCGTTTTAAATACTTTCAAAATTTTAGAATTGTTCTCGAAGTATAATCCTAAACCAAGTAGAACTCTATTACTATAAAAATTCTTACAACAAAGGATAGTCTTAAGTGGGATCAAGTGATCCCCCTAATCCTAGGGTTTCTAACTAATCCTAGGTTAGTCTAAATACCTAAAACATTAAAATATGCATGCTGGAATTTCTGGAAAATAAATAAATAAAAAAATATCATCAAAAATATAAATAATGCATGAAAGTGTCCTAAATGCAATCTAATTATTCTATGTGAACCTCGGCATGTTTCTATGTTGATTTTGGCCTAAAAATTGAGTTTTAATACACTTTTAAGTTACTTTAAATCCATGGACAGATTTATAAGTAATCAAAAAGTGGGTTTAAAACCCATAAAATAAAAGAATAAAAGAAGTGAAAATGGCCTAATATGCGACCTAATATGATATATCAAAATAATCATGCTTAAAAACAATCAATTTTATCACAAGGGGAAGGGACTTACCTTTGCATGCTCCCTCGAACACAAATCATATTATTCAAACAAGACATAATTAAAATACAAACCTAATATTAACAATATAAAACTATCTAAAAAAAAAAAGGAAAACTATTTTAATAAACTAATCCCTAACCTATCATGCATACTAATAAACTAAATCCTATGCATACTAAAAAAAAGAAAACTATAAAAGAAAAAAGAAGAAGAAAAACTAACCTCTTTCTCTACCCCTTGCTTCAAGCCTTCTCCTCAAGCTCCAATCCTTCTCTCCAAGGACTCTAAGGACCTCAAAAACTTAAAAACTTAAGCTAGAGTGCTATGGGGGAAGCTTGTGCAATTGCTCAAGCCTCTACTCTCCAAGCTAATTCTCTAAAGCTTATACTGTGTCTTGAAACTAATATCAGGGCCCTCTATTTATAGGTTCACAAAGCTATAGCAAGCTTTTCATTTTTCCGATTTGGGACAGAGTGGATTTCATTATTCTACACTACGTGCAGGCTCGTTGGGCCTGTTTTAAGTCCAAATTTGACGATTAAAGTGTCAAAACGATCGTGATTCGATTCTCCATGTTTTAAGAAGTGTTTAAAGTGAAAATACATTGACTAAGGTGTGGACCAGCCTCGTGGCGGGGCTTTGGTGGTGTCCACATCATCATCGGGCGATGTGATTAGGGGGGTTTAGAAAACAAACAAAGGAGTCGCCACCTTATTTTTAAGGAATAAGGAAACCATGAAAAATATTTTATTTTTTAAATCAAAACAAAACAAACTCCATTTTCAATGAAAAGACAGTCTACAAACCAGAGTTGGATCCGGGGGCTAGGTTACGACGTGGGAAGGTTCCAAGCTTTCACTTGTAGGCACCCACCTCGCCCTAATTAAAGGACTTCTAATTTATTTTGGCTATTTAAATTTCTCAATGCAAACAATCCTAAATAATCTAATCAACCAACAAAATAGTGATATAAATGCATTAATCTATATTAGTTATATTAATAAAAAAAAAAAATACAAACCAACCCTAAGAACCTAGAATACCCTACGGGCATCCTAGGGCGGACTTGAGCCCAATTAGCGCCTACGTAACTTACTAGTATTACCTAGCAAGTATCAAAGTCCACGTAGTTCGACTACCCTAGGACTCTCCTATTGTAATCGATCACATCATCAAAGGTATTCAACCTAATTCAAGACTCTAACTTCGAGAGTTTTTGTTTGTTTAAAATCATTTATTTGAAATTATTTCAAATTAAAAGACTTTCTTAAAATCCAAATATTCTAAAATAATTCTTATCTTTTAGAATTAAATTCCAATTGAAAATCTTTTTCAAAGATACTTCAAGAAAACAAATCATATTGAGAGGAATTTCATTCCAAGGTTAAAAAATCTTTAAAACATTTCAAATCTTTTGAAAATCAATTAATAATCAAATATCTCATAAAATCATATTTATTTCATAAATATTGCATCAAAAATCTTTTAGGAAATCTCTCGAAGATAGACTCTTCAATCAATTGAAACACACAATTCAAATCATGATCTTTACAACAAAGGAAATTCCTAGGGAAGGTCAAGTGACCTTCCTAGCCTAGGGTTTCAAACTAGCACTAAAGTTAATCTAAAAACCTAAAAATACTAATGCAATGCATGCTGAAATTTAAACAAATAAGCATGTAATCAATTCTAAAAATGCATGAAAATGCCCCTAAATGTACACTAATTAATCTATGTGAACCTAAGCATATTTCTAAGTTGGATTTGGCATCAAAAATGATTTTTAGAATAAATTTAAGGACATAAACAAATCTGGACAGATTTGAATATGTACCTTAAATTACTCTAAAAACCATGAAAACAAAGAACAAAAAATGTGAAAATGTCCTAGCATGCTTTCTACATGAATATTTTAAATTACTATGCAAAAACATGTCAAAAATTACACCAAAATATGCTTAAACGATTAATTTAAACACAAGGGAAAGATCTCACCTTTGCACG
>JAESVK010047885.1:0-12970 GCA_017140935.1 Hamamelis virginiana | reverse complement strand
TAATTAAATATACAAACGATAAGCAGTACCTTCTTATCCTAATATGATTTAGATATGCACTTTAGGATTGGTTTTAGGGCATACCTCTAACACTCTGTGTATTCGCACTTCTCTCTGCCTAGGGTTTCGATTTCGCACCTCTTTCATCCAATCTAATCCATCTCTTCTCATTATGGCTTCATCTTTTGGGGTATTATATTTTTTTTGGGTCGGATTTCTATGGATGAGGATTATGTTTCACTCCATGGTTGGGGGTGAAGGGTCACAACATGGAGGTTCGTCCTCCAAAGGCAAGGGCAAGGCCCCAGCAGCCAAGAAGAGGAAAAATGTCTCTCTTTCACCTCAAGAACAGGGAAATCTCCCGAATCCTCTTCATGTAGAGGACCCCGTTGATGAGGAACCCTCTCGTGCACCCATAAAGCTTACTAAGAAAGAGCTTTTTGAGCGTAGGCCAGTCATTTGTGAGCGTCAAGTGATTCCAAAGGGTATGACAAATACATTGTTCATCCAAATGATTGAGTTTCATAAGTTGGTTAGATTCTTTGAACCCATTAAATTGTTCATTCCCTCCTTAGTCAAAAGTTTCTACATGGGTGTCCACACTATGAACACCGACACTTTGGAGACTGTTTCTAGGGTTAGGGGCAAGACCATTACTGTGACTCCACAGATGATTGTGGATTATCTGGATATTCCGCGTCCTCCTCTTGGTGCTCCTGTGTTCTCTTTTGATAATGATTCCTCTGTGAGTGATGAACTTCTTATACACACTCTATGCACTTCTGCCGGTTTGAAGAATGGGAAGTTTGTTCAAGGTAATTTGGAAGAGGAATTTCGTGCCTTAAATATCATATTGTGGTGGAATTTGTTTCCCGGGGGTAGCCGTGTTCATTTTGAGTACCCAAAGGCTAGGCTGTATTATGCATTCATGAATGGCGCTGTCATTGACTTTGCCAAACTCATTTGGGGTACGATTTGACTAGTGGCTAGAGCTCATGAGATAAAGACCGCTTTACCCTTCGGTGCAATGATTACTGAATTTTGTAAGAAACTTGGGGTCAAGACTTCTCCTTCGGACAGGCCTTTGAAGCCTACCCGTGGTCCTATTGATTTGGCTTGCATTAATCGTAGCCGTGACCATACCTCTGCTCCGGGAGGTGATTCAGACGATGATACTCCTCATGTCGATGCTGATGATGCTCCTCCACCTGCTCCTACAGTTTATCCCATGACCATTGCTGGTCTTCATCAGCATATAGCTGCCTTAGAGCTCCGTCAAGATTGCGCTGATGCGAAGATAGATCATCTTATTTCTCTCATCACTAGTCAGCATTCCGGTGTTGCGAGTGGTTCTTCTGCTGCCCAAAAAGGCTCGGGGGATACTGTACCATTTTCTCCTCCCCTAGACGATAGTGGCACTGGATTTGATCCATCCACTTGGTGATCCCTTTGTCTGTTTGTGACAAAAAGGGGGAGAGTTTTTGGGAGAATTTGTTAAGTTTGTTAGTTTATGTTTTGTGTTTATTTGTCTTTGAATTGTAACTGTTGACTGATAAAAGTGACTGATGTTGAACTATTTGTAAGTAACTGATGTTGAACTATCTCTGATTATCAATACAATGTTTTTTGTTTTGTGAATGTTCTGTATCATTGTTTCCGCTTGATATATTCCATATGATTAATCAATATGCTACTGTATCTGTTCAGTTCACTTTATGCTGCATAAGGTAGTTTGTGAAGTGTGTGCAGATTCAACAGGTCAAGATGGCTGTGAAATCTATGATCCTTCAGTCATGGTTAATTTTTGTATATTTTTGGTTCTGTTATTGTACAAGTGAGGGGGAGTGAATCTTGTTTCAAGGTTTCTTAGATTCACTTTCTGTTTCTCTTGTTTTTATATTTTAGTTTTGTCACGAAACTGCCAAAGGGGGAGATTGTTAGGTTTAGTTTATGAGTGTTGGCTTGTTTCATTTCAAAACTTGGTTTGGGTTGTACATTTATAAATGTGTACTGATGATCACAAGTGAAGCCGCGCTCAAATGCTCTTATCTCACCATGGATTAGGATGGTAAGTGACCTAATGACCTAAGGATTGAGCCTAGGTGGTTAGAATTCATTACATCCCTTGCTATTGACCATGTCATGCTTTAATTGGTTGAATTTAGGATTTTATAAGTACTTGGATCGATCCAAGGATGCCCTGGATCGATCCAATGTAATATTCATCTCAATCCCAGTAGCTTTGTAGAAAACTGGTCAAGCTGGATCGATCCAAGCCTTGGCTGGATCGATCCAATTTCATGTTAAACTCAACTACAGTAGCTATGTTTTTGGTCATTTCAATTTGGATCGATCCAAACCTTGGCTGGATCGATCCAAGTTCGTGAAAACCCTAATTTTCCTTACTTTTTTACCCTGATTTCTGATTGGTCACTTATCCCACTATATAAGCATTAGGTCACTCGAGATTCTTGTGACCTCAGCCGCCAGAGAACATTTCCATTTTTGGAGACCTAACTTTGTTTTCTTCTTGTGTGCTGTTGTTCTTCCCTTTCCATATTGAGATTCAACTTGAATATTCATTGATTGATTATGGACTATTCTTAGTATGGATTATAAACCTTGGAAACCAGACTTACATATCTTTGGTGAGATTGTTCTATGGAGATATGATCATTTTCATGGCTCTTGGATAAATGCATCAAGAGTGAGGCTACTTGAGTAGTTGCTGAGCAAGCTTTGAAGAAGGAGGACTCGAAGGACTGAATTGATGAGATCTTAGTACACTAGGCCATGGGTTGGTGAGATAGAGTGTATGGTATAATCTCTGTAACTCTTATTTCATAGTGGTTTGCTCTTGTTCTCTCGTGGTTTTCTCCCGAAAGGGTTTCCACGTATATCTTGTGTTCATTTGATACATCGTGAGGTAATTTCTAGCTATCAAGAAAGATGGAATGATACTTGTGTTCATGGATCCCTCTTGATAGTTGTTTTATATTGTGTTCTCTATCTACATGTTGTTTGGTGTTCATTTTACAATACAAAATATGCTTGTTGAGTGTGGTTGATTTTCAAATATTTGTTGCTTGAATTTAAAAGGTGTAAAATACTTGTGATCTAGTAGGGATTAGGTTTTTCAATCCACTTTCATTTCTTATGATTTTCAACCAAAAACTTATCATTTCATGTGAATTTTCTTATTCACCATCACTCAAATCTTATATTTGCATGCACAAACACTTCCTCATTTCTTATCCATACATCAAATCCTATTCAATCTCAATCCATTGAACTTTTCCAAATCCATATTTGAAAGAAAATGGGTCAAAATTGGCCAAAAAGTCAAAATTGGGCCAAAACTTGGAGGACTATCCACTTGAGGATGGCCACGGCGCCAAAATTTGATCGGCCCAAACAAAGGAGGTTATTTCCTTGTTTGTGATCAATATTTAAATTTATAAAACTACTCGTGCTAGTAACCTCAATTATTTGAAAATATGGTTTTCGCATGGGTGTCGATCCACAGGGACTAAAGACTGAGTTATGAGAAACTAAAGTGAGATTAATTTTAGTTAAGGAACAATCTTTGATTTCAGAGTGGTTGTTTGTTTAAACTAAAGAATATAAAATAAATGATAAAAAGTTTTGGGTTTCGAATCCACTTAACTCACATCAATCGCATTCATAAGTTTGATTAGGGTTCGTGTATATTGATCGGCCCAAACAAGGGAGGTTATTTCCTTGTTCGTGATCAAGATTTAAATTTATAAAACTACTCGTGCTTAGAACCTCAATTTGTTGAAAATATAGTTTTTGCACGGGTGTCGAACACAGGGACTAATGGCTGAGTTATGAGAAGTTATTCCGATTCTGATTTTAGTTACCAAACAGATTCTTGATTTTGAAAGGTTGGTTGTTTAAACTAGCAAGCATGAAAATATGTTTAAAACTTAATTAAAGGAAATCCCCGGGTTTCGAATCCACTTTAGTTAGGGTGTTATTATGCATATGATTAATGCAAAGGCTTCGCAATCGTTTATGATCGGTGATGATCTAAACTACAAGAATAAATCATCAAAGATATATTACGCTTGTATTCAAATAGTGAACTCATCCGAATAAGGCATAACCTGTCAAGCGAAGCATGCACAGGTTATCCTAATTAGGTATGAGCCGACTAAAGAATACTAACGTATTCAAATAATACTATTGCACAACCGATATGAATATAATCACAGAAAACATTCATATGAAAGGATAAAAGATTCATTAAAGAGCGGATTGCATAGAACAGCAATCTCTCAAAGTTGTACAATTGTCATAACCTATTACAAAACCTTGAACCTTAATCAACACATAGTCGAACCACTAACCAAGCTTCATCTACACCCAAGGAGAAGAGTTTAGCTGCTCATAGTCGGGGCTGAATCACCGGAGGTCTTCGTTCCTTCCATGTGCAGCCAATATCTCCGTTGAATGGTATGAGAATGATGAGAGCAAAAATCACCGATGTTATTCCTGAGTCTGGGATAAAAGACGATCCCCTTTAGGTCTCCCCAAAAAGTCTTTAAATAGTGTACTTGCCCTTTTCTCCCGAGATCAGCCGAATCTAGCCCATTCCTATTTGCTAAAAAGGAATTTTAAGCAGTTTAGGAAACTGCCCGCATCAAACCTATCGATAGGCCTGGAGCCCTATCGATAGGCCTATCGATAGGCCTAGAGACCTATCGATAGGTGATGTGTGCAGATGCTGGAATACTGCATATTTCTTCAACCTGAGAGCTCCCCTATCGATAGGGCTGGTGGCCTATCGATAGGCTTGGGTGTGCTTTGCATAAAAACCTTTGATCCTCTGCTTTTCACGCTCGGCGTTCATCCCGGCATGCTACATTTGCTCCCATGCATCCATGTGCTCTCTTTGGGTTGTTGATTATGGTCTTTCTGATGGAATTTAACCTACACAAGACGAAAAACATACATAAGACTAAAAACTAATCAAATCAAAGTACTTACAGTGTAAAACTCCCGATTGTTAGCCTTGAATGCTTTAAAATGAAGCTTGATTGTGGAACAATCATATATTCATGGTAATAATGATCTAAACTACAAGAATAAACCATTAATAATAATTATGTATATATGAAATCACAGATAACAACTATGTTGATAAATAAAATCATTTAAAATTGAGTTGCATGAAAGCAACATCAATAAAGTTGTACAATCACCATTAATACACAATGAAAACCCAAATCCAAACTTACAAATACAAAAGAATGGAGAAAAGCTTCATCTATACCCAAGAAAGAAGCTTAGCCGCTCATAGCTGGGGTAGAATCGCCGGAGTTCTTCATCCCTTCCATGGACAAACCAAGAATCTCAAGAGAGAAGAGAGAGAAAAGAGAGAGAGGCTAGGTTAAGTCTAGATTAGGTTAAGTGCCCCTAAACAAACCTAAAAAGAATGTATTTAAAGTGTACATACACCTACTATAAACAAACTCTCCATAAACTGTATAAAAAGCAAATAAAAATTGCGGGCACGCTTACGAGGTGGAGCCTATCGATAGCCTATCGATGGCTTATCCCAAATGAGAATGCAAGACTTCTGTCTATTGATAGGTGGGTGTCCAGCCTATCGATAGGCACCCCCTATCGATAGGCCATAGATAGGCTGGCTATCGATAATCCCTATTTTGCTCCGTTTGCTCTTTTTGTGCTTCCACAAGTTGCCTAAGAACTTCCTTGCATCCTTTTGAGTGTTTTCCCTTCCCATTGACTCCACTTGTAGCTTCATCCGAAGACGAATGCGGAAAATCAACCTCGAATATGCTCAAATTGCCATTTTTATGAAGAGCTCCTACAAAAACAAGTTAAACATATCAAGTTCATGATTTATGGCTATCAAATAACAAAGTTCAAGTATAATCCACTAATAATTAGTCGAAAAGACTCAATAAATGCATTGATTGCAGAGCAATTAGTGGCCCTTTCATCTTTTCTACCATTCGCTATGGTTACTTTCAAACCTTTTCTTCTCTCTTTGAACTCTTACTTAAGGAAGCTTCCACATTCATCCATGCAAATTCCATTTATCTTCTCAAGCTTGCTTCATCTTTCTTGAGGGAAGGGGGAAAATCATTAGCTCTTCATAGGCCTACCCAGTATGCGCTTGCCTGATGCTTAGTGGGTTGTTTCCTTGTCTCAAACGGAAACACTCTCGTTCCTATCGAAATATGCGAACTCATTCCGCCATTGTCGAAATCACATAACATCATCCCAATGGTACTAGCTGAACTTCTGAATGGTCCTGACCACTTCCACTCAAACTCTGCTTCTTGTATTGGGGGTAAGCCCCATTCTCCTTCAGATGTGGTTAGTTGAGAGGCTCAAACTGATCACTCCTTTTGATGGGTCCAAACACTTTTCCCACAACTATTGTTCGCAAAAGCTTTTGTCTTTTAAGCATCGTTCGATTCATGACATGATTATCTTCTTGCTTCTCTAGCCTGGAGAGATATTCAGTGGTATGTAGCCATATGGGACTGTGGTGAGGAGTATGTGCTACATACTTCTGAATGCTGTCAGGTGAAGCTTATGGGCCTAAAGCATACATAGTTCTACTGGGCTTCGCGCGTACTTCGCCAAATGGGTCGTGCTCAAATAAACATCCCTATCAAATGGCATGTTCATGGGATAGAGGTGGCTACTCCTTCTTTGGTATCTTGGGCTATGAAGAAATGGGCTTCAGGCTTGTCTATGACTCAGATAGGGAATGGTAATGGGTTTTTCAGACTCGATGAGGAGTATCGGGCTTGGCTTAAACAGGACTTGGGTTCAAAGAAGTAGGCTATGAAGGATAAGGTTCGAAGCCTTGTTTATGATTCTCAAGTTGAAACTCAGTCAGCAGATTCATTACTCCCATCAGATGTGTCGCGAGTTAGGACAACTAAGAGAAAGAAGAGGAATGAAGATGAAGCCTAAGCCCGCAGAGCGAGGAGGACTTAGAGTAGACTAGGGCTTTTCTCTTCTTTTTTTTTTTTTTTTTAGAATGAATGTAGGAACTATAAGAAATAAGAATTATGGACACATATGGCATGTGATAAATCTTTCAAAAAGTTTCTTCCCTTTATGGATGAATAAATATCAATTTTATTAAAATCTCAACGAATATCCTTTAATAATTACAAATGAACCAAACTCTTGATGTTTTTACAAGAAATAGACCGCACCTAAAGTAACTTTATAGGTTGCCTATGTATCCCCGTCCTTGATGCAATTCTTTGTCATTTTTCTCTGACTCTTTGTGATATTTAGGGAATCAGGTTTTCGTAGTTCATAGATCAAGTTGAAGAAGTCCACTTTTTGTTTTTCGAATGTCCTAACTTTTGCCTAAGTAGCCTTTTCAGGTTTTCTACCTAGCGAGCTTTTTATATATATATATATATATATGGTACTTCTTCAATTGATCAAAATTGGTAGGTTGAGAGAATTCTTTCCCGTCAATGTCTGAAATCTTCACTGCTCCGCCCGACAGTATTTCTTTGATGATGTAAGGGCCTACCCATGTGGGCTTGAACTTTCATCGCGGGTCATGTATTGGTGCTCGAATATCTTTTAATACCAAATCCCCTTTCTTCAATCCTTGGTTCTTCACTTTCTTGCCAAACGCCTTGGCTATTCTTTTTTGATACCCTTGAATGTGGTAAAGCGCTCTCAATCGCCTTTCATCTAGTAGAACTAACTCTTCATACCTATTCCTTACCCATTTTGTTTTTGTCAGCTGACTCTCCATAGCAATCCTTAGTGATGGGACTTCTAATTCTATGGGTAATACCGCTTCTATTCCATACACAAGTGAAAATGGGTAGCCCCTATTGAAGCTCTAAAAGAAGTACGATAACCCCATAATGCCAATAGTAACTTCTCATGCCAATCATTGTAGGACTTGATAGTCTTCTTTAGGATCGACTTGAGGTTTTTATTCGCCGCTTTGACAACCCCATTTGTTTGCGGTCTATAGGGAGATGAACGATGATGCTTGATACTATACTTTTGCAAGAGCTTTTCGGTTTCCTTTCAAAAATGCAGTCCATTATCAGAGATGAACTCGTGGGGCACTCCATATCGGTAGATGATGTTATTTTGTATGATCTTCGCTACTTGTTTGGCATTCAATGTCTTGTAGGATGCAGCCTCTACCCATTTGGTGAAATAATCTATAGCAACTAAGATATATCCGTGTCCATTTGATGCTGCGGGGGTTACCTTGCCAATGATGTCGATGCCCCATGTTGCAAATGGCCATGACGAAGACATGGTAGTGAGAGGCATCGAGGGTTGATGCTTTCCACTTGCAAACACTTGACATTTATGGCACTTCTTGACGTGTAGATGACAATCCCTCTCCATGGTCGACCAATAATATCATAATCTCACGATCTTCTTAGCCAACATGTATCCATTCATATGTGGAGCCCCAGCCCCATCATGTACTTCTAACACTATCTTTTCTGCTTCTTGTTCATTGACACATAACATGTGCGCCCCATCGTATGATCTTTTATACAACTTTCCCCCACACAGAATATACTGGCTTGCCAATCTCCTTATGGTTTTCTTATCTATGTATGACGTTTCTCTCGGATACTCTCATCTTTCTACAAACTATTGAATGTCGTAGTACCATGTCTTTCCATCATTAGGCTCTCCTTCTTGTATGACACAACAGTAGGCTGGCTCTTCCCATGACGATATTGAGAGGAGTTACACCTTCATCTTTAGAGATATCTACCATGGATGCTAGAGTGGCTAAGGCATCCGCAAACTTATTCTTTAACCTAGACAGATAAAAGAAGTCAATTCGACTAAATTCTTTCACCAAGGCCTCTAAATATTCATGGTAAGGTAGCAACTTCTTATCCCGAGTCTTCCATTCTCCTCTAATCTGACATATGATCAGGGCAGAATTCCCATATACTTCTAATTCTTTCACGTCCAACTCCAAGGCAGCTTCTAATGATAGGATACAAGCTTCATATTCGGCTATATTATTAGTGGCGTCGAAAGATAACCTGACAGATAATGGTATCAAGTTAACCTCCGGTGTGACTAACAACGCGCCTATTCCACATCCTCTCTTATTATGAGCCCCATCAAAGAATACTGTCCAAGGCCCCTTACTCACTTTTAGAATCTCTTCGTCGAGGAAATGGTACACAGACGGTTTTTCTACTGACGACGGATACTCTGCTAAAAACTCTGCCACTACTCTCCCTTTTACTGACTTCTGCACTATATACTGAATATCGAACTCTGATAGCAACAACAACCAACGAGCTGTCCTATAGGATAGCACCGGCTTCTCCAATGAGTACTTTAAGGGGTCCATATGACTAATTAGTTGCACTTGAAAAGATAGCATGTAATGGCGGAGTTTTTGAGTGACCCACACTAATACCACACATATATTCTCTAATGCATCGTACTTAACCTCGTAGTCAGTCACCTTCTTACTCAAATAGTACACCGCATTCTCCTTCTGAGATTCTGGTAGATATTGAGCTAACATAGCTCCCATCGCAGTTTCAATGAGTGCTAGATAAAGTAGCAAAGGCTCTCCTTGCCATGGAGGAACTAATATTGGTGGGTTGCTCAAATATCTCTTAATGGTTTCAAAGGCTTCTTGGCACGCGTCATTCCATTTCGTGGGTTGCCATTCTTTGATAGGTAGAACCAGCGTTCTTTAGGCCAAAGGGCATAACTCGATAACAGAAGGTCCCCCATTGAGTGATGAAGGAGGTTTTCTCCATATCTCGAGGGGCCATCTTTATCTGATTAAAACCCGATAACCCATCCATAAAGGATAATAGAGCGTGACCGGTGGTACTGTCTACCAGAATATCTATGTGTGGTAATGGGAAATCATATTTAGGGCATGCCTTATTCAAATCCTGGAAGTCTACGCATATTATAACCTTCCCATCTTTCTTAGGCACTGGTACAATGTTGGCTTATCACTCGGGGTATTCTACTACTTGGAGAAATCCAGCATTCATCTGTTTCACTACTCCATCCTTGATCTTAAGTGCTCACTACGACTTCATTCTCCTCAATTTCTGCTTAACCGGCTTAATCCCCAGATTAGTAGGGATGAAGTGTTGTACTATGTCGGTGTCAATCCTTGGCATATCCTTGTATGACCACGCAAAAACTTTTATGTTCTCTCTTAATAATCCTACCAATTTTTCTTGCTCTTATGAGGATAGAGTTGCCCCAATGTTAATTATCTTAGTGTGAACCAGCCAACCTGAATATCCCTAGGGATCGGGAGGCCTCTCGTTCACTTTGAGGTTCTGAGTGGATTGTGGATGATGTTTATCCGTCTCGATTTATCCTTCTCTATTATCCACATTTATCCTTCTCTATTATCCACTCAAGATTGGGTTTTTGAAAAAGGATAAGAGTTTGTAAAAAACTGGGAGTCGCCACCTTATTTTTAGGGAACAAGGAAATCACAAAAAGAGTTTTATTTTCAATAATACATTGACCCCATATTTTGGAAAAGCATGGTCTTTGAATCAAAGTTGGATTTGGGGGTTAGGTTACGAAGTGGGAAGGTTCCAAGGAATTCCTTATAGGCACCCACCTCGCCCTAATTAAAGGTCTCCTAATTAAGTTTGGGCTTTATCAAAATCTCATAAAAAAACAACCTATCATATCTAAGCAACCAAAAAGTAGTATATATAATACTAGATAATAATAATAAATAATATAAAAGAATAAAAGAAATCTAATGATCTTAGAGACAAGAGTCAACCTAAGATTGGACTTGCGCTGATTGCACCATAATATTGCATACTTTTATTGCATTATTCCCATCATTTTGTACATACTTGAGCCATTTATCTTGTAAATAGGTGCGTTTGACTCTTTTGTTGTTTTTGAGCCTTTGTAGGTTGAATGTGCTTAAATGGATACTTTTTGGCATGCAAAGTGGGACCTTGGAAGTCTTCAAAGATTGAATCATATAATGAGACCACCATGGTTGGAAAGTAGACTTCTCAAGCTTCGCGTGCATATAAAGAACGTCAAAATCCGACTCCGGACGAGAAAGTTATGAGCATTTGAAGTCGAGACAACTTTTTAGGCAATTTCTGCATTTGAGTACCGATGAAGTACCGATGAAGTACCGGTACTGAAGTTGCATATTTGGGCAGCAGAGGTTGAGTACCGGTACTGAAATTTGAGTACCGGTACTGAACCCCGATTTTGCAGCAGTTTTGTGTATTTTGAGTTTTTAAGCAAGGTTACTTTGGTCTTTTCATCCCTCATTCTTTGTAACCCTAGAGGGGGGTATAAAAGGCACATTTTGCAGCTGGAATGAAAACACTCCCACTTAGTTTTAGGGAACTCTCTTAGTTTTCTAGGGTTTTTAGTTAGTTTAGGTTACTTTACTCTCTTAGTTTTAGGAGTAGTGTAGTTTTTAGCTAATTCTTGTTACATTTCTTGTTTGTAAGTTTGATTTAGTTTGTTTTACTTTTGTATTTGTGTTGTAAGGTTACAATTTCAATTGGTAATCAATAGTTCTTGCATTTATTGTTGTTGTTCTTGCATTTACTCCTTGTTTTCTAGCTTTAATGGAGTTCTAAGCCTCCAAGGTAGGGTTTGAAGGTGGAAACCCATCACCAACAAAGGTAACAACACTCTCTCATCTTTTTGTGCTTTAATGGAAGTTGAATGATGATAAATACTCACTATCTCTTCTAAATACTTGGTTTGGCATCTTCTTGACTACTTGTAGACAAGCTATGCTTGGCACATGTAGTGCTTGAACCTTATATGCACTCTAGGTGTTTGATAAAATGTCTAAGTGAGCATTTACTATCATTCTCCTATCTTTCTTTGTTGTGAATGCTTTTAAAGTTAAATCATCCATCAAAGACCATTCTTCAATGGATCCAAGATGAGAATTTCTAATGAGAGAAGCTTGTTGCTTGGTTGTGGATGAGTGGAAACCCTAGAATCCTACCATTTACTTTTATTGCTTTAATTTAGTTAATTCTCTACAATCACCACTCAACAATCACAACCCCCATGATTTTACACTTTCTTTTACATTCATTGGTTATCAATACCTAAGGATCATTTAGACTAGTTCCACTCCCTGTGGAGATGACCTGAGGACTCCCTCAGTATTTATTATGCTTGGCGATATTTAAATTCCTACGCTTGGGAATTAATTGAGCACACCCGAAATTGACAAGCATGCGCCCTATTGACTGCCTACGTACCTTACCAATTGCTTGATAAGAATCAAAGTCCACGTAGTTCGATTCACCCTAGGACTCTCCTATTATAATGAACTACATCATTTAAAAGTGTTCGACTTTATCTTAGATACTATCTTCGAGAGTTTTTATCCATTCAAAATTACTTTTCAAAATTATTTGATAATTAAAAGATTTCCAATACATTTAGGATTTTTAAAATGATAGAACTTATCTTTTAGAAGTAAACCTCAATTTAAACTTCCTCTTTGAAAATCAACATTATTCATGGAATTTCATTCCAAAATCATTTCTTTTTCAAAGAAATCATTTTTAATATAAACTCTTTTAAAAAATTCCTATCTCATGAAAACACCATTTAATAAATCAATTTTTAATAAAAATCATTTTTTCAAAATCTCTCTTGAAGATAGACTCTTAGACTCAATCAATTACTTGAATTTGAATATAGTCCTTACAACAAAGGACAGTCCCAGGAAAGGTCAAGTGACATTCCTAAACCTAGGGTCTCTATCTAATCCTAAGTTAATCTAAAATCCTAAATACTAATAATAATGCATGCTGAAAATTAAATAAACAAACATAATATTAGCCCTACAATGCATGAAAAAAATGCCCTAAATGCATGCTAATTTAACTGCGTGAACCTAGGCATATTTCTAAGTTAAATTTGGCCTTAAAAA
>JAESVK010047876.1:0-11441 GCA_017140935.1 Hamamelis virginiana | reverse complement strand
TATCAAGTTGTTAAGATAGGGTTTGACTAAAACCATACCTATTATCTCAACTGTGACATTAGGGGATGAAGGATTAAGTAACATGAAGGGTTCACATAGTTCTGCTATTCACCTAAACCTAGGGTACGTCATGATATGTTGTTAGATGTCACTCATGACCAGTGAAAGCCTATTGATAAAGTGTTATCAATAAGGGAAAAATTGGAATCGTTCCAATTGAACCTTAAAATAGAAAGTTTCTATTTTTAGGAGACATAGAGATGTCCTTGTCCACTGCTAGGTTAAGGGTGAACCCAAAGGGTCACACACAATAGGGTGTAAGTGAGTTTCTTGAACTTGTGGGAGGGGAATTCTATCTTTGAAATATGTTTGATTTTAATTATTAATGGTTAATTAATTAAAAGTCAAACATAACCAAGAATATGATTACTCTATACAAGGATGTTTGGTCATGCTAGCACTAGTAACCAAACACTCCATAAAGAGGAGAAAGTTTATAAATAAGAAGAGAGGGAACCCTAAACATCAATAATCACTTCCATTAGAGCTCTCTCTCTCTCTAGCCGTCTGTCTCCTCTCTCCCTCTCCAAGCTAGCTTCTTACAAAGTGTTGTGGAGGACTAGGAGGTTCGAGAAGTTTTACATTCGTGTGGATACCTTTGGAGGTTTCATCGCTTTGAAACTTGAAGGAAAGTTACTACGCAAGGATTTACAAGTAAGTATGTTTATTATTTCAAATATATGTTCTTGTAATTTTTTTAACACATGTCCCTATGCTTGAATCGATTCTTGAATGGATGTGTATATGGATTGTTTTATAAAAGAAAAATTTTTGTTTTCTACTTCCGCTGCGAATCCATATTTTTGTCACTTCCTTTCAGTGGTATCAGAGCCAAATCAAGCATGGTCATGTGTTTGATGATGGCAATCAATGGCAAAATTAATTAAAATCAAGTTTAATATGGTTTTGGGAAACCTATGTAGATTTCGGCCATGGAGGCTTGCCTCCTTGTTTCTATTGTTTTGATTTTGTTATAAATGGCAACTAGGGTTTATGTGAAACCCTAGATGAGCATGGCATTATAAGGGGCTGCACTATGGGTTTCGGCCATAATGGGATGTTATCCCATGTGTGTTTGGTTGCTTAGGGTTTGATAAAAAAAATCCACTATGGATTTCGGATGGCATGGGGATAATCCCTTGTATGTTTAGGCTACTAGGGTTTGTTCTCCATCATGTTCATGTGCTTGAGACATGATCAAATCTCATATCCAAGGTACGGCTCCCTCTCTCTCCTATCTCTCTAGTCTCGGCTCCTTCCCATCTCTCTCTTCTCTTTGTTCATTTTGCAACTTAGGGTTTTTGATATGGTTTTTGATTCTTGAATGATGTGTTTGATGATTTGGGTTTTGGAAACCCTATAATCATCATCTATAATTGAATCTTGAGATTTGGAAACCCTAGGAGTTAATGGATGATGTTCTTGTTTTTAGAAAATATGAACTAAAGCTTAAGTTTTATGTGAAAAACAAGTTTTGATGGCAATGGGGTTCACGGCCATGGGGTTTACACCCTTTGTGTGATTCGGCCATGGGGTGTCTCACCTTCAAGGGTCACGACTTCATGGGTTTTAAGAAACCCTAATGATATTTTCATGTTCTTGAATGATTTAAAATATGTTTTATAATTATTTCATGAGGCATGCTATAGTTTGATTTAAAATTGTTTAAATTATCCTTTTAATGGAGTTCTTGTTAAGTTGTAACAATGGCCATTTAGGGTTCTTCAAAAAACCCTAATTGGGTTGATGATGGTGGCTGCAAAATGGTTTAGGAAACCCTAAATCAAATTGGGAATTTCTTGTTTTGAAATTAGTAACTATAATTGTCAAACTTAGAAATCTCAAGTTTCCTATTTTGAAATTTGTCAAGTTTAGGAAAGTTTCTTAATTTGTTTTGATTCTTTCTTACTTTGACTAATTTAATATCTTGGAAAATTATAGCAACATACTTTAGCGTTTATGGAAACCCTAAAAGGATAGGATTAGGTAAGGTTCTTAAACCCTAACCCTAACCCTAACCCTAACCCTAAACCCTAATTCTCTCTCTCTCTTCTACTACCTCACGGCCACATGGGTTTGGAACCCTAATGGCCTTGTTTTTATTTTTATTTTATGAACCTAATGTTCTTCATACATTTTATAAATGGTTTATGATGTTTTCAAAATAATTTTATTACTTTTGAAAATTAAAAATGAAGAACAAAATAGGTTTGATAAAATTTGTTTTATAAAAACATTTTTAGTGTTCTTGAGAGATTGAACTGTTAATGCGATGAATTGATGTTTTTATTTTGTTAAAAACATTTAGGGATGTTGCCTAATAATGTATAAATGTGTTAAAAACGTTTTGGCATGTTTTTACATTGAAGGAATTAATTTTAAAATGGTTTTAAGATTATTTCTGGGTTGCTGTTTTCTGGACAGCAACCACATAGCTTTTGTAAATTCTAAGAAAAATACTTTATGGGATTTTTGAAGCTTGCCACCTATCGGCTTCATTAATATTAGGTCTTAAAAAAGTCTAGGAAGATTTCCCATGATTTTTAATGACTTAGAATAGCCACACTAGAATTTTTGTGATTAAGAGTCAAATCTGGAAAACCTGACTCTCTATCGCAAAAGGCTTCTAATTGATACCAAACGTTGGAATCAAGTTTCGAGACCCCTGCCATTGGAAAGAGGATTGAAAAACCTAGTGAAATGAAGTGTTTCCATGACTTAGTTCACTCTAGGATAAGCCCAATAAAGTCATTTGTGAGGAATTTCCAGAATCTGCCATGGTTTGGAGTTCATGTCACAAATCGCTTTAAAGTGATACCAAACGTTGGAATTACTTAATGAGACCTATGCCATTTGAAAGAGGACTGAAAATCCTTATGAAATAAAGTATTCTCACATTTTAAAAGGTTGTTTTAATATAGGAAAGATTGGTCCCAAAACAGTAGCTGAATTCTGAAATTTCTATTGAAAAATGGAAATTGTTTCTTTCTTTGAATTTTTATTTTGAGTTATTATTTATTCCACCTTTGTAGGTTAATAGTGATTAATCTACTAAGCTTATTAAAGTGTTAATAGCATGGTTGGAATTGTGAGAATAATTTCTCAAATTAAATTTATTATATTTAAAACCCTAATTGAGTTTTTAGGAGTTTTATTTATATTAAAGAAAGGAACTTAAATTAATCATATGGGATATGATGGTATTCTTTTAATACGATTAAAAGGACTTGATTATTATTATAGGATAATAATAATAATGAGATTATTATTGTTATAGGATAATAATAAGAATATGACTTTAATTAATTATATGCCATTTGCCATCATTGCCTTTGCTTATTGTAGCTTTTGTTATTTATGCAACGTGATTGTATAATTGTTAATTGATGATTATGGACTTAAGACCAATTAAAATGAGTTGTGATTGACCGCATGTGATGTGATAGGTTTATTTGAATGGGTTGTATTTAAATTTATTTAAATTTGGTGATGTAATTAATTGGGGCTTACATGCCTCTTTCCCTCTCTCTACATCTGTAATCCCCTTCTCCTTAATCCCTTTCTTTTTATTAAATTGTAATTCAAAAAAGCTTGTGGAGGACTCAAGGAACTTGGTGGAGTCATGTACAGAGGAAAGCAAGGACTTTAGAAGGACTTGGCATGGACATCAAGATCTTATAGGAAGATTTTTTGTCACTATGTAATAGTTGCATCGATTTAATTACGATCACCCAACCTTCCTTTTAAACATAGGGTTCATCTTTTATGGCTTAAAGTATGAACCCACCCTTAAAAGTCCACAATCAATCCAAGGCCCATTAATATATGTGATGTATGCTAGTTAGGGCCTTGACCTGATTTATTATATGTTCAAAATGAATCCACCCTAACCTCTAGGAGGACAGTGGGAGGATAATTGAGAACTAATAATAAAAGTGGGTCTAAACTTCTTTATTTATATATGATGATATATATTTGTGATGCATGTGATGTATGGATGTTTATAAAAATGAGACCATTTTTACAAAACCCCTATTTACATAAAATTAAGTTGTAAGGAAGAGGCCTTGGGCTTTATCCTAGCCTCCTACCATTACAAGAAAGGTGAATCTTTATGATGGATGTGTTTGGCTGCAGATATGTGGGAACACATTCATTATGAAGGTTCAAACCAGCTTGTTACATATTGGATATCATGAGGTGCGATAATGGGGCTTACCAATAAACTATTATGTGAGGGATGCCACATTCAATTGACCATACTCATGTGAATGGTAGGTGTAACTTGACTAAAATGTACTATCCAAGAAACTATTATATGAGGATACTACAATTTTAGAGGCTAAAGGATTATTGGAATTGCTTAGGTGAAGCATTAGGATAAAGAGTTATCCACTCATTAAGGGTTAGTATCCAAGAAAGTAACATGTGAGGTTACTAATTCTTAATAGGACCCCAATCCCTGCTATGGAAATTCAATCTTTTGAAATTCCCAAATCTCATCTTAGGGAGTATGGGATTTGAACAAAATAGTGGGAGGTAACATAGAAATTAAAGACCAAAAGTTTTTTTTGTTTTATTAATATGAAATTTATATTTATAATCTGTTGTAGATGACACCTTTAAACCCTCTCTCTCGTATTCTTGATGACAACCGTTTGACTGGTCCAAACTTTAATGACTGGATTAGAAATCTGAAAATCGTTTTGGCCGCTGATAAAGTTGACTATATTATAAAGTCTCCACGCCCTAATGCTCTACCTGAAGGGGCATCAGAAGAGGAACGAGACACTTACAACAAGTGGCTCGAGGATGATGTGCAAGTGAGATGCTATATCATGGCATCGATAACCAATGAGCTCCAAAGGCAACATGAGGTCATAGATAGCTCACATGCAATCATCAAACATCTTAAAGAGCTGTATGAGTCACAAAATAGGGTTGTAAGGTACAACACTGTTGGTGAGCTCTTTGCATGTAAGATGGTGGAAGGAACATCTGTTAATGAGCATTGTCTAAAGATGATCCGGAATATCCATGCCCTTCATGATCTAGGTTTGGATATCTCTTCTGAGATGGGGACTGATATTCTACTTCACTCTCTTCCTGCGAGTTACAAACCGTTTATCATGAACTTTCACATGTCTGATGTGAATGATAAAGTCTCATTGATTGATCTGATGAACATGTTGTCAATTGCTGAGGAGACCTTGAAAAAGGACTCCAAAGGAAGTGCTTTAGTTATTGATGGGGCCTCAACTTCTAAATCCAAACCCAAGGGCAAGGGTAAGAAGAAGAAGAAGTCCAATCATAAACCAAAAGGAGGTGTGAAGAAGAAGGATTCGAAGGACTCAAAGGAAAAGTGTTTCCATTGCGGCAAAATAGGTCATTGGAGGAGGAATTGCAAGGAGTACCTTGCCTCTTTGAAGAATGGTTCTTTTAGTGGTACGTCTTGTTATTTATTCATTTACTAATTACGAATTAGTATTCTGCTTATGGTATACGATACCTAATTGTGTTTTATTGTACAATGTGATTGTATGTAGGAGACAAAGGAAAGCAGAAGGTCGAGTGAACATAGAGCTAGCCTTGTTTGGAAAGGATCAAAGTGTTGGTGCCTTTGACATTGAAGCTTGATTCTTGACTTATTTATTTAAGAATTTTAAAGAACTCTTATGTTATTGCCGGATGTAATAATTACTTCGTTTGAAGTTTTTGGTTTTTGAATATTTTGTTTAGAAACATTTTATCTTTAATATTGGATATTTTGGATTTTTTTTGGCAATTATCTTAAAGTTCTTAAATTCTTTATAAATTCTATGTATAAATATGAAAGTGTATATAGAGATTAAAGGGATAATACATAAGATGTATAAACCCTAACTTTTAGTTTGATTATACTGCATGTGTAATAGATATTTGAAACGTTCAAATGATTAATATGAAGTAAAACTGAAAGATAAATATTGAGAATATTTGGTTGAATCTCAAATCACTATAAGACCTTAAAAGTGTCAAACGATAAAGTTTAAAGATTATTTGATAATATGGGATATTTCAAATAAACTTTAAAAGGTGAGTTTTCTTAAATAAAGAGTTATTAGAAAACATGATTTCCACATTAGTTGAAAAACTATACCTTTATAAAACATTAAAGGAAATTTTATGTAATTAAAGGGTTTAATACATAAAGTACCTTGTTTTAAAAGGAACTAGTGGGACCAGGAAAGTCATCATTTATTTTCTTTATAAGTACATACTTTAAATACTAACGTAGTATTAAGAATTCCATAATCGTTATAGGAATTCAAATCTCTTCAAAAATGGTTTTTGAAAGGATTTTTATGTGAGCAAAATATTTGAGAAATATCAGACTCATATAATTATAAAGTATGTACTCACATCAATATCACAAAATTGCTGCAAAAAGTTGTTAGCAGATATTGATAATTGATTCAGAATAGTGATTCAGAATAGAAACAAGTATATTCTTAAAGGGAGTTTAAGAATGAGGTATTTGCATATAAAGAAATTATAAAATTAGCCATTTACAGATTGCCTAAAAGAATGTCTAGTATACATTGTTTTCTTTTGAAAGCATAGGTCTCATTTACTAGGACATCATAGTTGGCAGCGAATTTTAGTTTGAATACTATTATTGAAAATAATAATATGCAAAAAAGGTTTTGCATAAATCTACTTTGCCTTAACACCTGTGTGTGTTAAAAGCCTTGTCTTACGAAGACTAGTATACGATACTATAGTGATTGGCTTAGTGCAAGTGGGAGATTGTTAGAAGTATGCCCTAAAACCAATCCTAAAGGGTATATTAATTTCATGTTATAATATATGGAAGGTATAACTTATCTAATATGTTCAAACATATATGATAAGGTCCATGAATAAATGATAAGAGAAATATGCATCTCAAGGTGTTGAGATAGAGAGACTGATATTTCTCATACACATTTATTCTAAAAGAGTTCCTACTCAAAGGTTTATTAAAGTGGATATTTGATTAACCGTTTAAAGAGTAGCACAGATTTAAACTAACTCCTATGGAGGATAGGTAGTCTTTCCTATCAGTGTAGTGACACTTAGGTTAATCTGTGGGTGCATATTAGAGAATATGTACACTGAACATGATCTACAAAGAATGTTCCTATGGTAGTTCTGTCAAAGGAATATTCTAATATTACGTCCATTTATTTTGTAGTCCTTAGACTTGAGACACCATAGCTGTCTTATGCATAGGTTGCTAGAGTTTGATAGTATCTTGTACAGCCTTATTCATAAGGTTGTAATCGGTGCTTATTAGCTCTAATGAGTTATGCATGAAGATGGATGAGTGTGCAATAAGGGATCATCACTCTCAGTTAATGAGAGAGAATGTCAGGATTAGTTCACAAAGATAATTCTCAAAGGGAACCTCTGGCCAGAGTGATAGGTAAACAGTGAAAAGAGTTTCACTGCGATTACTTTATTGAGATTATATTTTGTGGGAAAGATATCAAGTTGTTATTTGACTAAAACCATACCTATTATCTTAACTGTGATATTAGGGGATGAAGGATTAAGTAACATGAAGGGTTCACATAGTTCTGCTATTCACCTAAACCTAGGGTACGTCATGAAATGTTGCTAGATGCCACTCATGACCAGTGAGGCCTATTGATAAAGTGTTATCAATAAGGGCAAAATTGGAATCATTCCAATTGAACCTTAAAATAGAAAGTTTTATTTTTAGGAGACATAGAGATGTCCCTGTCCACTGCTAGGTTAAGGGTGAACCCAAAGGGTCACACACAATAGGGTGTAAGTGAGTTTCTTGAACTTGTGAGAGGGGAATTCTATCTTTGAAATATGTTTGATTTTAATTATTAATGGTTAATTAATTAAAAGTCAAACATAACCAAGAATAGGGTTACTCTATACAAGGATGTTTGGTCATGCTAGCACTAGTAACCAAACACTCCATAAAGAGGAGAAAGTTTATAAATAAGAAGAGATGGAACCCTAAACATCAATCATCACTTCTACTAGGGCTCTCTCTCTCTCTAGCCGTCTCTCTCCTCTCTCCCTCTCCAAGCTAGCTTCTCACAAAGTGTTGTGGAGGACTAGGAGGTTCGAGAAGTTTTATATTCGTGTGGATACCTTTGGAGGTTTCATCGCTTTGAAACTTGAAGGAAAGTTACTACGCAAGGATTTACAAGTAAGTATGTTTATTGTTTCAAATATATGTTCTTGTAATTTTTTTAACACATGTCCCTATGCTTGAATCGATTCTTGAATGGATGTGTATATGGATTGTTTTATAAAGAAAAATTTTTTGTTTTCTACTTCCGCCGCGAATCCATATTTTTGTCACTTCCTTTCAGATGGAGTTTTGTATGAGAGGAAAAGCGATGACTTAAGAAGGACTTGGCTACTGATTGTTCTGCAATCTAGATTCATTTTACAGCATTCGGAGGCCATATTCAGTAGTTTTTGGCACTGTAAGTACTTTGATTTAACTAGTTTTTAGTCTTACATGTATTTTCGTCTTGTGTAGGTGTTTTCGCCCATAAACCAGGCTTTTCAACAGTTGAGACAGTGTTTGAAAGAAGTGGGGCGAAGGAAGCATGCTAGGATGATTACCGAGTGAGAAAAGTTACAAAATCGAGCAAAATGTGCATATTTTCCTCAAGCCTATCGATGGGGCCCTAGGCCTATCGATAGGGTATCTCTCAGGAATAAAGAATTGCAGAAAAATACAAGCTGCATGTGTCACCTATCGATAGGCCTCTAGGCCTATCGATAGGTAAGAGCCCGGGCAGTTTCCTAAATTAATTCAAACTCTGATTTAGTAACTGCTGTTTTAGTATTTCGAGGGAGCTCGGCTGGAGGGACTTTAAAGCACTATTTAAACATCTTTTCAAGACTGAAATAGGGTTCCCATTCATCACAGACTCAGACATAGCCTCCATTGATTTCTCTCCCTTCTCCACAACCACCGACATTGGATTATTGGCTGCACATGGAAGGAATGAAGACCTCCGGTGATTCAGCCCAGATCATGAGCAGCTAGACTCCTTTCCTTGGGTGTAGATGAAGCTTGGTTAGTGGTTTTGCCATATAATAATTATAGTTTTGGATTTTGTAATCGTTTATGACAATTGTACAACTTTGAGAGATTGCCTTCTCTAGCAATCTGGTTTATTAACGTTATATCTTTCAAATATGAATGTTTTCTGTGATTTCAATCATATTAGTCGTGCAATAGTATCGACCGAATATGCTTAGATTCATCTAGTTCATTCATACCTTACTTGGATAATCTGTGCATACTCCGCTTGACAGATTATGCCTCGTTTGGATGAATCGAGCTAAGTGAATCTATGGATAACACTCTTGATGATTTATTCTTGTATATTAGATCATCACCATTCATAAACCATTGCGAAACCTTAACTATGATTGCATGCATGGTAATCTCCTAACTAAAGTGGATTCGAAACCCAAGGTTTCCTTTACTTGATTTAATCAATAGTTTTATTTCCGTAGTTCTCATAAACAATCAACTCATAAACTCAAAAGATTGTTTGGTAACTAAAATCGAATTCATAATAAGTTTCTTTTAACTCAGCCATTAGTTCTTGAGGTTCGACACCTGTGCATAAACTATTTTTCCAACGAATTGAGGTTACAAGCACGAGTACTTTATGAATTTTAAATCTTGATCACGAACAAGGAAATAACCTCCCTTGTTTGGACCGATCAAATTTTGGCGCCGTTGCCAGGGACTATTGCACGGTTATAGAAATTAAGATTAATTTTGTTTTAGTTGTAGTTTAGGATTTTATTTTCCTTTTTCTACTCGTCTTCCGCTTCTCTTTGTTCAGGTTGTTGATTTACAGGTTCGCTCAGGATTTTGCGCGCTAAGGCCAAAAGGACAAATTGCTAAAAATAAAAATTTTGCTCAAGTGTCAAAGTTTTGGATAAGACCGCATAAAGATTAGCAATCGGGACCGAGGGGAGTATCTTCTCATCTCATTTCTTCTTATGTTATTATATTGCTGTGGACCAGCACCTTTTGTCCGGGGGCTTGAGGATCCACATCATCACCGGGCGATGATTAGGGATTTTTAGAAAAACAAACAAAGGAGTCGCCACCTTATTTTTAAAGAATAAGGAAACCATGAAAAATGTTTTATTTTAAATAAAACCAAACAAAACTCCATTTTCAATGAAAAGACAGTCTTCGAACCAGAAATGGATCCGGGGGCTAGGTTACGACGTGGGAAGGTTCTAAGCTTTCGCTCGTAGGCACCCACCTCGCCCTAATTAAAGGATTTCTAATTTATTTGGGCTATTTAAATCCTTAATGCAAACAATCCTAAATAATCTAATCAACCAACAAAATAGTGATATAAAATGCAATAATCTATACTAGTTATATTAATAATAAAGAAAATATACAAACAAACCCTAAGAACCTAGAATACCCTACGGGCATCCTAGGGCGGACTTGAGCCCTATTAGCGCCTACGTAACTTACTAGTATCACCTAACAAGTATCAAAGTCCACGTAATTCGACTACCCTAGGACTCTCCTATTGTAATCGATCATATCATCAAAGGTATTCAACCTAATTCAAGACTCTAACTTCAAGAGTTTTTTTATCCATTTAAAATTATTTATTCGAAATCATTTCAAATTAAAAGACTTTCTCAAAATCCAAATATTCTAAATAATTCTTATCTTTAGAATTCAATTCCAAATGAAAATCTTTTTCAAAGATTATTCAAGAAAACAAATCATATAGGGAGGAATCTCATTACACTGTAAAAATCTTAAAACATTTTAATTCTTTTGAAAATCATTTAATAATCAAATCTTTCACAAAAAATCATGTTCATTTCATAAACATTATATCTAAAATCTGTTTTAGAAAATCTCTCGAAGATAGACCCTTAAATCAATTGAAACACTCTGATCATGATCTTTACAACAAAGGAAAGCCCTAGGGAAGGTCAAGTGACCTTCCTAAACCTAGGGTTTCTAACTAGCCCTAAAGTTAATCTAGAATCTTAAAATCCTAATGCAATGCATGCTGTAATTTAAATAAATCAAACAAATATATATATAATTGATCCTAACAATGAATGAAAATGCTCATAAATGCACACTAATTTTACTATGTGATCCTAAGCATATTTCTAAGTTGGATTTGGCCCTAAAATAATTTTTAGAAGTAATTTAAGGACATAAACAAATCCGGGCAGATTTGAATATGAACCTTAAACTACTCTAAAAACCATGAAAACAAAGAATAAAAATGTGAAGATGACCTAGCATGCTTTCTACGTGAATATACTATGAAACTACTACAAGAATCATG
>JAESVK010047847.1:0-10898 GCA_017140935.1 Hamamelis virginiana | reverse complement strand
GTTTACAAACTTCTAGCCACCTAAACACGATCCTTAGGTCACTAAGGTGTAGACATCCATTTTTGACTGTGAGTATGGTCATGGATGGTTGCCTATGTTTAGAGATGAAGAAGGGTGTCAAAACCCTAAGTTGCCAGTTTTACCCTTTGTGGGTAATTAGATAGATGTCATTATCACATGTGTGTTTTTAGGTCAGATTGAGTTGGTTCTTTTTGTATTAGGTTTCTAGAGAGTCTAGGAATATCCCTGCAAAATTTCATGACACTCTGAGCTAGGCTTGATAGAAAATAAGGCCTTTTGTGACTGAAGGGCAGTTTTTTCCTTTGAATCACAAAAGCCCTGAATGACTGTTGATCTTGTTTCAAATGGCCTCGAGGCTTTGGAATAGATATTTAAGGTGTATTTGGTAACTAATTTGATCAGTGGCAAGGCCTGTTGAGCCTTCTGGCTCACATCTGGCTCTCAAAGCTTTAAAGGCCCTTTCAAAGCCCAGATTAGGGTTTCGACCGGAAGCGACCGGGATTTGATATTTTTATCAAACTAAAGCCTTCAAAGGCTTCAAAACACTTTCCTAAAACATTTTAAAACTTGTTTCAAGAAGAAGAAATGATTTCGAAAGCAATCGGTTAGCAAATTTCAAAACGCTAATTTGGGCCCGGCAGGCTCTAAACAGCTAATCGGTTGACTTTTTCCTAAACCTTTGACCTTGGTCAATGTATTTTCACTTTAAACACTTCTTAAAACATGTAGAATCTAATCACGATCGTTTCGGCGCTTGGAACGTCAAATTTGGACTTAAAACGGGCCCGAAAAACCGAAAAAAGCCGAAACCGGGTCAAAACGGGCTGAGGAATGTCAACACAGGCTAAATTTGGCATGGAGGACCGATGGCCGTCCACCTAGGGAAGGCCAACCGTCCATGAAGGACGGCCAACCATCCTAGGGTGGATGGTCGTCGATCCTCTTAGCCAATAACTGCTTTTTTTTAGTGTTTTTCCTGCCCGGGACTCTTCCAAGCCCTGACATGTGTCTAGTTCGGCCATGGGGACTTTTGGATGAGTATGAACACCTTGGAAGACTGATTTTGAACCCTTGGATCATTCATAGGAGATTTAAACTCAGCCATTGATCAAACTCAGGCCTCCCTATAAATAGAGGGCCCTGAAATCAGTTTCAACACACAAAAAAAAGCTTTAGAGTCTTTGAGTTCCTTGGAGAGTAGAGGCTTGAGCAATTGCACAAGCTTCCCCCATAGCACTCTAGCTTAAGTTTTAGAGTCTTTGAGTTCCTTGGAGTCCTTGGAACTTGAAGAGAAGGTGCATAATGTGTTTCATGTTTCCATGCTTCGAAAGAGCTTACATGATCCTTCTAAGTTTCTTGCCCTGCCTGGTGAAAAACTCCATAGTGATTGCTAGTACAAAGAAGTGCCGGTGCAAATTCTAGATAGACAACAGCGGGTCTTGAAAAATAAAGTTATACGGCAAGTGAAGGTTTTGTGGAGGAACCATGACGTTGAAGAAGCTACTTGGGAATCGGAAGAGTCTATGAGAGCGCAGTACCCGTATTTATTTCATGATTAGTTTTGTCTTGTAATTTCGAGGACCAAATTTTCGATAGGGGGTAATGTTGTAATACCCCAAAAATTTTAATGTGCTATCTTTATTATTTTAATAAAGTTTTGGGGTATTTTATAAATTAAGAAGTGTCAAATTTTGAGATTTTATAAAGTGTTGGGGTGATTCAAAAATCTTATTTAAACTAAGGGCTTCCTTGCAAATCAAAGAAATCAAATTTTTTTACATATTGCAAGTGAGCCCCTAGTCTCTCTTTTTAAACCCGTAGCTGGCTCCATCACATTTCATTTTCAGTCTGTGAAGAACTTAGCCGAGTGTAGAGTGAGAAGGAAGGGGGGCTGCCGGAGTGAAGTGCAGGTTACCGGATCCCCTTGCCGGAATCTTTCATTTCCTCTATTAAAGGTAAGTTTGAGCTTTTGTACTTAAACTTTCCTTCCTTCCTTCTTCTTCCCAGCACTCTGGTACCCACTGGTTCTTTTGAGTTAAGAGATTTTCTTTGCATGCAAAGTATCTTTGGGTCTCATGAAATCATATAGCTTGCATGTAAATTTGGATGGGTTATTTGTTAAATTTAAGCTCTGATCTTTTAAATCACGGTAAAAATTGTCTCAAATCATATTCAAATGGTGTGTTTTGCATCTTATGAACTTGCTGGAGTGTGAATCTATTACATGCATGACTGGTTTAATATATTTTGGTTCACTTCAATCACTGATTTGATAAATCTTGAAAACTTGTCTTTGGATTTGTTCCTGCATAAAGAAATGTATAAGTTTCAGATTCAGGCATGCCCGAAATCTCTCATCCCTTTGCATGTTCGGTTTCACCATGTTTTTAACACAAATCTCTGGGTTTCTAGTCATGGACTGGAGTCTAAATGAAGCTTTAAAAATGGATTCATATAAGTGGTGGAGTTCTTGGGGTAAATTCGGACATGCATGGCTTAGATTGTTGATTTCTAAAACTGGGATAACTGTGCATGGAGTCCCCTGTTTTTAGTATATGTTTCAGGTCAGCGCATGTTAAAAATACCTCGCATTTTCATGTCTCATTTTGAGTTTGATAGTTAAATCATAGTTGCTTTGGGTCTGCATGTAACAAATCTGCAAAAGGGAAGGTTTGATTTTGATTTTTAAAGGTCTGTGTTAGAAGGGTCGTGATGCAGCAGCCATGGCAGCTCCGTGTGAGCTTTAAATGGAGTCTGAAAGTGGATCAATGCTGATCCAGTCAATCTTGTAAATGAATCAAGGTTCTAAACAATTGATTTAAGGTTTCGAAGTAAGGATTTAGTGTTGGTTTGCATTTGGAATTGGATTGAAGCTCATCATAAGCTCCGGCCATGGCATCTCCAGCCATGGCTTCTCTCGTGGCAGTGTTGTTGTGGAGTTTGAAAAATGAGTCGAGTTAATCCAAATGATTTATAAGCAAATCAAGGCTTTAAATAAATTACTTAAGGTTTTAAAGAGTTGATTTAATGTTGTTGTGCATTTTGTATAAGTGGGAAGTAGATCAGAACCGGTTGCAGGTGGCTAAGATATGTAGAAGATGATCTTCATGGGAAAAATTCCGATAATGCCCCTGCCATTATCAATAATGGTCATTTTTACTAGTTTTTACTTCGAACTTCAAATCTTCATAACATTTGCATATGAACTCCGATTTTCACGTACTTTATATGTACGGAAAGCTCTTGGAGTCTAGTCTCTAAATATTAGGTTTATTTTCTTAGACAGTGATTTATGCATATCTTTATTGGTCAATATTTCATATCAGGATAGTCCCGATACCTATCCCTTCGCGAGTTAGAGTGCATTACATCAGGACGCTGCTAGGAGTTATTTGCCTAGTCAAGGTAGGATACTGAACCTCTCTAACTGTGATGATATATGACTTTATATAGCATGATATGCTGAACTGTTTTATGAAATAAACATGATACATGGAACATACTTGATGAACTATTGGTGTGGCGTGTTTTATGACTGTTTATGAACCTATATGTTGGCATATGGATTTATTTATTCCATTCCTGTTTTCGGATGATGTTATAACTGTTTTGAAATGATGCTTGACATGCTTATATACCACATATGAATTACTTTACCTGCTCGCTTTGGAAATTGAATTGGAATTTTATAAACTCTTGCTGATATGCATGGTTTAGGCTCGGTTGGTATACAGGGAGACTATTTAAGGGCCCATGGTCCTGGGTAGAGCCTTAGTGCGGACCCGAAGTATATAGCCTCGTAGTGGCTCGACAGTTGGCCAAGTGTTTTAGGCAACTGATCGGTTATCCTCGAGAGGTCAGATCCTGTAGTGGTCAGTTTCGGCTGTCGTTGTGCCGAAGGCTTGTTAGCCTCAACGTCCTGATATACGTTCTGTGAGCCTGGTCTTCGAAATTGATGGATATTATCTTGCGTTTATGACTATTCTAAACCCACACCATTTTTGTCATTGCACTTGAACTGAATATAAACTGTTTTGTTTAACATGTTCCTTGTATCAATATTATTACTGTTGGTTGAGGTTGTACTCCTATTGGGCATTCCATGCTCATGCTGTGTTTCATGCAGCAGGTTTATAGATTTCTGGTAGAGATTCAACGGTAGGAAACTTTACCTAGGTTGCTTTGGGATTAGCAGTGTTCTGGGCAGTCGTGCATCGAGCAGTCTAGTTTGCATTTGAGTTATTTGTCTTTCGAACTATCAATTTATTTCCTTATTAGCCTCTATGCCAGGGATGTTGGCATTAAGTTTGGTACTTTTGTCTCATTACTTGTTGTATTACTCGTACTTGGGCATGTATGCACTAGAACATATCATTTCATGTTGTTATAAATTATCCTTTCTTTATCCTGTGTATGGAAATATGAATGAGCAATACATGTTGTACCTTCATCTTGACACGTGTCGACCTACCTGGGATGGTCGGTATAATGGTCAGGTTGGGGTGTTACAGATTTCAACACTTTTCTAACAATTCTTGACTCATGAATTTTTCTCCTAAGACATTTAAGGAGTTCACAATGTCACAGAGTCTTGTGTAGAATTCACAAAAACTTTCATGGTCACTCATCTTGATGAAATCAAATTGATTCATTAGACAATGTAGTCTATGATCTTTCTCAAGTGTGTTGCCCTCATAAATAAAATCAAGATAATCCCAAGCTTGTTTTGATGTTTCAAAATTTTCAATAAGCTTAAGATTGATCATTTAGAGCATCACATAAAATTTTAAAACCAATTTTATTCCAATTTTGTGAATCAATTTCATCCCTTCTCCAATTTTCAAAAGATTTCAAGATGAGTTCACCATCATTTTCAATCATGGGATGTACCCAACCCATTTCTACACTTTTCCACACATTAACATCAATAGATTTCAAAAAGACTTTCATCTTAGTTTTCCAGTAAAGAAACTTGATGTTCTCTAACCTTGGGGGTTTTTGAACACAAGAAGATTCACAAAAAGAATTTGTGGTCACAACAAAGGCAGTGTGAAAAACCTAATCCCTAATAGATCACACGATTTTCAACACTTTTAAAATCAAGTAACAAGTATGAAATAAATCAGTCACACTCAAGGCACTTATATATCAAAGTACACAGAATGAATTAACTATCAAGAGGGATCCATGAACACAAGAATCATTCCATCCTTCTTGATAGTTTGAAATCACATCAACAATAATGATTGAACACACAATATACGTGGAAACCCATTCGGGAGAAAACCACGGGAGAACAAGAGCAATCCACTATGAAAGAAGAGTTACAGAGATTATACCATACACTCTATCTCACCAACCCATGGCCTAGTGTACTGAGATCTCCTCAACTCAGTCCATTGAGTCCTCCTTCTTCAAAGCTTGCTCATCAACTACACAAGTAGTCACACTCTTGATGTCCTCATCCAAGAGCCATGAGAATGATCCTATCTCCACAGATAATTCTCACTCAATGTATGTAAATGTGGTTTCCAAGATTTCTAATCCATTCTAAGAAGGTTCATCATCAAATGATCAATATTCAAGCTAATCCTCAATTTAGAAATGAAGAACCACAGCCATTTTTTGAAGAAACAAAATAGGTCTAGGAATAGAAATGATTTCTGGCGGCTGAGGTCACTGAATCTCGAGTGACATATTCCTTTTATAGTAACCACAGTAACCAATCAGAAAACAGGGCTAAAATTAGGTAAAATTAGGGTTTGCACGAACTTGGATCGATCCAGGCAAGGCTTGGATCGATCCAAATTGAATTAGGCCAAAAACAGCCATTCTGTAAGAAGTTTAACTCGAAACTGGATCGATCCAGCCAAGGCTTGGATCGATCCAACTTGGCCAATTTAAGATCTTTAAAACATGTATTGTGAAGGTGCAAACAGTGGATCGATCCAGGTAAACCTTGGATCGATCCAAGCATTCCTAACTTTCTGATTTTCACATTTGCAAACCATGGGATCGATCCAGATCAACCTTGGATCGATCCAAGTATACATAAACCCTGATTTTTACAAGTTTGAACATGCATATGATGAAATCTAACCTCCTAGGTTCAAACCTTAGGTCACTAGGTCACTTACCATCCTAATCCATGAAGTTATAGAATCATTTTGCCACGGCTTCACTTGAGATCATCAGTACACATCTATAAAAGTACAATCCCAAACCAAGTTTTGAAACGAAACTAGCCAACACACAAACACTAAACCTAACAATCTCCCCCTTTGGCAGTTTCGTGACAAAACAAAATATAAAACAAGAAAAACAGGAAAATGAATCTAAGAAACCTTGAAACAAGATTCACTCCCCCTCACTTGTACAATCATATACACAAAACAAAACTAAAACCAACCATGACTGAGGAATCATACATTTCACTTCCATCTTGATCTGTTAAACCTGCACATGCTTCACAAACAACCTTATGCAGCATAAAATGAACTGAATATGTAAAGCAGCATATTGACAAAAATATGAACTATTCAAGCGAGAACAATGCTACAAACATCCATAAAACATCAACATCCATAAAACATCAAATTGTATTGATACTCAAGGTAAGTTCAACAATCAGTTCATTTCATCAATTAGTTCATTACAACAGATCTTTTCAACACAACAACCCAGTCAAGATTACAAAAAAAATATGTACCCACCAAACAACCTTAAAAACTAACAAACCTACAAACAAGCTAACATAAAACTCCCATAAAACTCCCAAAAAACTACAAAAACTCTCCCCCTTTTTGTCACAAACGGACAAAGGGATCACAAGATGGATGGATCAAATCCAAGGCCACTGTCGTCAAGATGAGGGGAGGACGGTGCAGTATACCCCGAGCCTGAACCACCGGCAGTATCAGTACGCTGACTCGTGAAGAGGGAAATGAGGTGGTCGATCTTCGCATCAGTGCGAGCCTGACTAACCTCCAAAGCGGCAATGCGCTGATGAAGACCAGCTATGGTCATGGGATAAACAGGCGGTGGAGCATCAGAGGCAGCAGCAGCAGGAGCAGGAGCAGGAGCAGGACCATCCTCATCAGAGTCACCTCCAGGAGTAGAGGTATGGCCACGGCTGCGATTAATGCACGCCAAATCAATGGGACCCCGAGTAGGCTTCTCGGGCCGGTCCGAGGGAGAAGTCTTCACTCCTAGCTTCTTACAAAACTCAGTGATCATGGCTCCATATGGTAAGGCCGTCTTGACCTCATGAGCTTGAGCCACAACACGAATGGTACCCCAAATGAGCTTCGGAAAGTTGATAACAGCTCCGTTCATGAAGGCATAATACAATCGAGCCTTGGAGTGCTCAAAATGAACTCGACTACCCCCGGGAAATAAATTCCACCATAAAATTATGTTCAAGGCATGAAATTCTTCCTTGAGGTTGCCTTGAATGAATTTTCCATTTTTTAACCCGGCAGAGGTACACAAAGAATGTACAAGCAGGTCATCACTCACATTCGAGTCATTTTCAAAAGAAAAAGCTTGAGAATTAGGTGGGGGCAGGGGCACATCCAAATAATCTGCTATCATCTGTGGAGTCACAGTGATAGACTTCCCTCTAACTCTAGACACAATCTCACAGGTGTCGGTGTTCACAGTGTGGACACCCATGTAGAAACTCTTGACAAGCGAAGGAATAAACAATTTAATAGGCTCAAAGAAACGACCTAACTTATGGAATTGAATCATTTGAATGAAGAGAGTGTCTGTCATACCCTTAGGGATTACTTGACGCTCACAAATGACGGGACGCCGCTCATAAACCTCCTCCTTAGTGAGCTTGGTATGGGCAAATGAGGGTTCCTCGTCCAGTGGGTCTTCAACAGTGAGAGGATTGGGAAGTTCCGCTTGCTCGTGAGGCGAGAGAGGAGCATTCTTCCTCTTTTTGGCAGCGGGGGCCTTGCCCTTTCCTTTGGAGGATGAGCCTCCATGCCTAGAGCCTTCACCACCAGCCATGGTGAAGATAATCACTCGAACCCATAAGAATCCGAGGCAGAGAACAATAATGTCAAGTACAGAGGTACTCATAGTGTGAGAAAATGAGGGAAATGAGGGAAAAAGCCTTTGAACAGAGAATACAGAGGAGAGAGAGAGCTTAAGAGACTGAAAAAGTGAGAAGAAAGTGAACAGTGCACGCTGAAATTGGCCCTAAAAATGAAATTCCTCGAAGTTGGATCGATCCAAGTGAGGACTGGATCGATCCACTAAGCCTGAGCACAAGACAAAGGAAGGGAAACCAACTCTGGATCGATCCAAGGTGGTGCTGGATCGATCCACTAAGCCTGTATGCGAGATAAATGAGTTGAAACACCATGCTGGATCGATCCAAGAGGAAGCTGGATCGATCCAGTTTCCACTTACAGAAAGCATGTTTTGAGAAAAAATGAGCCAAATTGATTTAGATCGATCCAGGCAAGAGCTGGATCGATCCAACAGCCTTCAATACATCAGGGAAAAACATGAGATGCACTCTGGATCGATCCAGACCAGCAGTGGATCGATCCACTAAGGGAAAAATGCATATAAAACAGTTTCATCAGCAAAAATATTTGAGGAATGGAGACTTAGATTCAAGAATAATTGTATACCAATGAACAAAAGGCATTACCAAACACGATTTGAGCAATGAACAAAACCTATTGACATAACACTTTGACAAAGTAGCAAGAAACTGAAAATTTAGGCTACAGACATGAACAAAATGAGTATGATTAGACAATGATCACCATCATCATGCAAAAAAGGACATCATCACAAGATTGAATATTGTAATATGAGAATCCAAAGTAGTGAGTGTGTGCAATGGTAAGATCAATTCATAGCCATGTATAAATGAGATGATGTAGACTCAAGATGATTTGAAAAATTATGCAATGATTGTGAATATAGAAGTCAAACCAAGTAGGTGAGGATGACCAACTTCTCATCAAGATATCAAAAGGCTGAACATGGAATCCCAGAGAATACACATGAAGATCATGAAATGGGAAAATCAAGCATTTTAGGGAGAGCTTTTAAGCATAATCATGACAGCTTTTCAAGATAGGATTTCTTCACACAGAATTTGAAGTAGGATCAATTCTCCTCTTCAATATATGTTGGTTTTAAGACAATGAATTTGCAAGAAGATCAATTCTCTTCTTCCATTCATGAGTATGTTTCCTTTTCATTGGACATATGAGGCAAATTAAACCATGACCCAAATTGATTGGGAATGAAAGTATAGAGAGAGAAATCCCATAACCCAAGATGATGTGGATACTTGAAGAGAAGATAGTTCAGACTACTTATGGGTCAATCTATATCACAAATACATAGAATAATGATCATCCCAATTGATTCCAAACATCATGAGAATTATAACATAGAATCAACATAATCAAACCAAGAGTGCAGAAGATTTTCAGATTCAATCACATTGAACAATATGCAATAAGGAGATGATATAAAATGCACATGATAATACCAAGATATACTCATATTCAGTGATTATCATGCTTGTATCCTGTATTCCAGTAACTTCAATCAATCATACAAATCCCCAAAGCTGTTCTCAAGTATTCAAATCTAGCATTATCAAGAGGTTTTGTGAGAAGATCAGCAAGTTGATTTGTAGATGATACAAATTGCATAGACAGCACTTTATTTTCAACCAAGTCTCTTATGAAATGATGTCTTATGTCAATATGTTTGGTTCTAGAGTGCTGAACAGGGTTTTTGGAAATATTTATTGCACTCTCATTGTCACAAAATACAACTAAACTTGAATCCTTGACTCCATAGTCACTCAACATTTGTTTCATCCACAACAATTGTGCACAGCATGCACCAGCAGCAATGTATTCAGCTTCAGCTGTTGACAGAGCAATGGAATTTTGTTTCTTACTGTGCCAAGAAACCAAGGAATTACCAACATAAAAGCAACCTCCAGAGGTGCTTTTCCTGTCAGCCACATTTCCAGCCCAGTCGGCATCAGAATATGCAGCAAGATTAAGATTGGTATCCCTAGAATACCAAAGACCATAACCTTGTGTGCCATTCACATAGCGAATGATTCGCTTGACAGCATGAAGATGAGACTCTTTAGGATTAGATTGGAACCTAGCACAAACTCCAACACTGTATGAAATGTCAGGTCTACTAGCTGTAAGGTAGAGCAAGCTACCTATCATGCTTCGAAATAAGGTTTGACCTACATCCTTTCCACTTTCATCCTTGGAAAGTTTTGTGCTAGTGCTCATTGGTGACCTAGCATATTTAGCATTTTCAAGTCCAAACTTTTTGATAAGTTCCTTAGCATATTTGGATTGGGAAACAAATATCCCATCATCCATTTGTTTAACTTGCAGCCCTAGGAAGTAAGTTAATTCACCAACCATGCTCATTTCAAACTCTCTCTTCATCTCTTCAGAAAAGCTATGAGCAAGTGTATTCAAAGTTGATCCAAAAACAATATCATCAACATACACTTGAGCAACAACAATTGACCCTTGCACAGATTTTATGAACAAAGTTTTATCCACACTTCCTCTAGTGAAACCCCTCTCTAGAAGGTATGATGTCAACCTCTCATACCAAGCTCTTGGAGCTTGTTTGAGACCATACAAAGCTTTCTTCAGCTTGTAGACATGAGTGGGATGATGTGGATCTTCAAACCCTTTAGGTTGTTCCACAAACACTTCTTCTTGAAGAAATCCATTCAAGAATGCACTTTTCACATCCATTTGAAATAGAGTGAAATTGAGATGACATGCGACAGATAACAACAAGCGGACAGACTCAAGTCTAGCAACAGGAGCAAAAGTTTCATCAAA
>JAESVK010047833.1:0-11799 GCA_017140935.1 Hamamelis virginiana | reverse complement strand
AACCGACAATAAAATATAGCAATAATGAACTCAGCCGGTCAAAGGCATGACCATCAAAGCCGCCAAGAGAAGGCCCAAAGCCCAACTGCACCATCACGAAAACTGTGATATGAAAAGCAAAACCATCATCCAGAGAAGTGCGACACCCGAAGCACAGAGAACCAGCATGCACACCAAGTGGATAACCACCATGCGCACAGCCAACAAAGAGGAGAAATAATCCGTGGTTATTTAAAAATCACCCAAGACTTTAACTCATCCCCTTGCCCAAGCCAAAAACCGCACCCATGCTACCACTCAATGCAGTTTCCAAGAAAGCACACCCATCTCCCCACTGATGCGTCATTAGGATTTGGAAATAAACACACGCATCTTCAGAGAAACTCCACTTACGCAATTAATGCAACTTCATTAAAACACGCATCATCATTAGGACGTGGAGATGATATGACAAATGCAAATAAGCATTTAAAGCAATCACACCAACCGGCTCCACGTATAACAACTCGTGGTTTAAGAAAACCACAAACTACGTGGGCTGCCCATCCAAAACCACACCCACGTGAAGAACAAACGTGACCCGCAAGAAGAATCAGTTAGCTCCATCATCACACGTAAAGTGGCTGTCCTCCACAAGGGAAACACCACCCTACATGCACAACCACACACACTAGAAGGACCCGCAAGCACCAGCCAAACAAATGATGCATCACATGCAAAGTCACCAAGAACCAAGTGGGCTATTCACCACTTTGAAGACCACAAACACTGCTGCATAATAACCCACACTTCACTTAATGCAATTAAAGCAAGCTATCACATGGGTTGAAAGAGTGGCACGCGCTACAAACCGCCCATGCGCATCATCCATAGACATGAGCTCAAGCTCATTACTATAACGCACATGATCATTAGGAAATGTAAATGATATGTCAAATGCAATCATTTCAAATGCAATAAATGCATTTAAAGTAATCACACCAACCAAGAAGAACCACATCAGAATGCACTTTCACTTGCACACCAGACATGCGCACCTAACCACGTGGACTTCCACTCAAAAAGAAGGCTTGGTTCAAAGATAAACACCTCTGCCCAAGCATGCACCAGACATGCGGCCCCACCAAGCCAAAAACCACACCAACCAAGTTAGGACCAAACTCCTCATGCGCAACTAAATAGTGAGTGACTGCCCCACATGCGCCCGCTGCCTCTCCACTTGAAAGCGACACTTGACATGCATTAAATGCATGAAAAGCATTAACACTTACTAAGTCAGAAGAAGACTTACCTTGCATGGATCAAATCCGTGGTATTGAACCGTGGTATTGCCAAACCACTAACCAGCAAAAATGGAGATGAACATACAAACTTAATAATATTGTGGTATTGCCAAAACATGCGCAACATAAATAAAATTAAAAAAATTAATATCAGCAACCACAGCTGTACACCCAAAGTAACACGCCACGGATGCGTGAACACCCAAAGTAACACGCCAATGAGCTGGATTCACAACCCAAATAAGCGAACTGAAAAGCACGTGGAGGGGCACCATCAGACACCATCAACATGTACCATGCAACAGTGAAAATCTCGTGGTTTTGGAAACCACTAACAAGCAGAACCGCGGCAAAAACAAAGGAAGCAAGAGCAAGCTTCCACGCTGTACCTTCACATCCCATGTGCATGCTACCTCGCTGAACCTATACATCCTAAGCTGGCATGCAAACCACGCAGCACAAAGATGGAGATGAAGCTGGCTCCAAAAAGGACCACCGAAATAAAGAGAGAATAAGCAAAACCACGGCTGCAAAGAACCAGAGGCTATTAAGAAAAACAACCAACAATGATCCTAAAACCGTGGATTTGTACCATCCTTAACAAAAACGGCACCATGAACAAATGCAGGCTACCAAAAAGCAGCCCTGCAAACCCGTGGTGAAAAACCACTAATAGCACCCCGTGGTAGCAAAACCACGAACAACTCATAACCAAGAAAAACCCCGGTATTGCAAACCGCATACCAGCAACAAGTTGGCGATTAATAAACCCATGAAGACAAGCCAAAACCCACAACACATCCAACCATATATATGCTCATAACCGGGACCGATTAGCCTCAAAGGCAAAGATCATGGCCAAAATGGGAGAATAAAACCCTCTTTAAGGCCAGCAGATTGTAGCAGACGCGAGCTACACGCAACAAATGGCCACAGCGGACCTAAATCTGTAAAAATGGGCAAGCCTCCCTCTGATGGTTCTCCAAAATCTCTAACCCTTGAGAGGAATCAAATCCGAAGGAACATGAGCAAAGTACTCGAGCTAACAAGATCCAAAAGAACCTACCAAGAATAACCAAGAACACCCAGGAACACCCACCCCCCCAAGGGGGGGTGAGGCTTTCTTTTTGCTTGAGAGCTTCGGTTCTGTAACCCCTTGGTTTTGATATTTGTTTCTTGGTTACGAGACAGCTTCATTCTTTATAGCAGCAGGATCCTCAACCTTAGAACCATCAGAAAGAGTAATACATTTAATCGTATTGATAGCATTCCTCGCCTTTACAGATTTGAAGAAGAAATTAGTATTCTGATCCCCCAACTTCAACCACTGGACCCAAGATTTCTGTTTTAAGAATCCTTCCTTTGCCCGAGCTAAACTGCTATAAACACTGAGACAATCCTTCTCAACATCAACAAGAGAGCTGTCAATTGGGTTAAGCAAGAGGGAGGACTGGGCTTCAATCAAATTCTCTTTAACATCAACCACTTTTTCCTTGATATCCCCAAAAGCACGAAAATTGAAACCCTTGAGAGCTTCTTTAGTCACTTTAAGTTTACGGTACAGTCTGTACATAGGCTGACCATAGAAGCTACTATTCCAAGCATTACTCACAATTGCTAAGAAAGCAGGATGGTCAGCCCAAAAATTGAAAAACTTGAATGGAATTGACTTTTTAACCTTAATTAATCAAAGTTCTATCCAGTTTCCTAGCAATAAAGGATTCACCAACTTTTCTATTCACTGGATGCCATTTACATGTTGCTTAAAAGAATGCCTAGTACATGTTGTTCTCTACCAAGAACATAGGTTTCATTTACTGGACATCAGAGTTGGCAGCAGAATTATAGTTTAATTACTATTATTGAAAATAATAAAGATGACCGTGCTGCCTACTTAGATAATCTCAATGGTTTTTCCTGGTCTCCTGAACACTTGGCTATTCTGGGTAAAGAGGTAACAAATGACGAGATTTTTTTTTTTTTTTTTTTTTTTTTTTTTTTTTTGGATAATTAAGAAATATATTACCAAAAAACAAGATATTACAAATGAGCGCAAAGCAAGAGCCGCAACAGAGGGCTAACAACTCCAACCTAGCCAAAAACTATCCTCTTACAACCCAAGAGGTTAGGAGAAACCAAATAAAAACCAACCTAAGGGACATCTCTCCCTCTAGAATTCTTAAGAGACTGAATCTTATCTTTAAGCTTTTTTTTAAGAGACTTTTTGGACAAAAGCTTATCATTAAAATTACAATCCATCAGATCCGAAACCTCCAATTGATCATCATCAACCTCACTGGCTTCAAGAGCATTGTACCTATTACTTGTATCACAACCTTTGCTCACGGGGGGAGAGTAAACCTTCTCACTCGCAAGAGAACCTTCCTCAGCAACATTAGGAACCTCAATACTGGAACGCTTAGCAGCTCGAACTTCGTGCCACTGATTGTCACAAACAACAGCAGCCTGGGAAACAACCTGAGGATCTTTCTTTCTCCACTGAAGAATAGGCTTAGAAGCTTTGGGGGTGGGAGGGGAGAGCGGACATTTACGCAAGGAATGCCCAAACACCTTACAATTCTCACAACGAGAAGGAACCCAAGGGATCTCGATCCCAACTTCCACAATTTCATCTTTTCCAACAGCCAAGCGCAAGGACTTAGGAAGATCTTTGTTAGCTTCAATTTCAATACAGATTCTAGCAAAATTAGCTCTACTACCCATTGCCGTGTGAACATCCATATACAAGGGATTACCAAGAATGCTGCCAATATATTCCATGCCTTCAGCCGTTCGAAGAACAAGCGGGACATTGAACAACTTTATCCAAATGGGAATTTTAGAAAAGCCACCTTTCTTCAATTCCATACCCGGCTGCCAGTGCTGAAGCACCAAATATCTACCAGTGATATAGTAAGGACCTCCATTTAAAATTCTGGTAATAGCATCAAAGTCCTTGGCTTTAAACAGGAAAAGGCCAGAATCAAATTTGAGCACATCAGACACATCATCGCCCCATACCCTTGTAGCCCAATCTTTTACAAAACCAAAAGGCAAGTTTTTGTCAAGAACATATCCCAACAAAGAAAATTGCCAGCGGAGTTTACCTTCATCAACAATAGGGACTGGGACATCATACACCCCCTCATTAACATGCCCAATATCTCTTTTAGATAATTTAAGTAAATTTGCTTGACTATTGGGATTATGGATAAGGCTATTCCAAGAACGAGAGAGAGGAGCTTTTGATTGAGCTTGGCCTGCAGAAGCTGCTTCAACAGATTCACCCAAAGCAGGGACCTTAGTTCCATCCTCATAACCACATGACCCAACCTTAGAAGAGATAGGATCAAGATTTTTAGCAGAACCAGTAGCAACCCTAGGCTTACCGTGAGCATCAAAATTAACATTGGCCTTGGATGCATGAGATTCACCCACACCAATTATCCAAAAAAAAAAAGAGATTCACCCACACCATGCAAAACCGAGACCTTAGATGGACGTGAAGGGCAAACGGCAGATAGAGGAGGAAAATCCTCATCAATGCCATGGGCATGCACGGGATAACCACAATAAGCATTCACTCCACGTGTCAAACCTCCCTCAATGCCACACTCAGACAAAGCCTTGGGGACATGCGCTGGGGTATTCTCCAAAGTGCTCAAGGAACTTGCACCAACATCACCACGCGGAAGAGGGAATTGACGTGCATTAAATGCACTTAATGCTCTCACATTATCATCACCACTTAATGCACTTAATGCCCCACTAGCATGAGTATGAGAGATCACATCTCCATTAAAAACTTGATTAACCATGTCAGCATCTCTACTAACATCACTTTCCACAAGAGACACTCCATCTTGAGCCACGTGGATTCCACTAACAAAAGCAAGCTCCACATTGGCGTTGGCGGCAATACAAGGAGCAGCACCTGCATTGTTAAGCTCGAAATCCGCGCTAGCATGATTAGATGCATTAAATGCATTAAATGTCTCAACCAAGCCACCCATAGCTCTAGCCGCGCCACGAGTAAGAGAAATGTCACTTGCAATTTCACAGGACTCCACTTGCGCATCATTAAATGCACTAGCTGCACCTACACCTACCGCGTCAGTAGCTTTATTAACATTGGCGGTAACGTTAGAAAAAGAAGCACCTTTTTCACCTTTAATATCATTGGACCCCGCGCCAGCTACACACTCAAGCAAAGACGAGTTAGGACTTGCGCAGGAAGCCACACGCAAATCCACACCTTGGGATCCGTTCCCACCAGCTCCATTCTCACAAGAGAAATTGATCTCATTCGAATCCAATGAATTAGCATCATGATTACCACGTTTACCACGTGTCTGAGCCACATGCAATTCAAAGGCAGTAGAACCATCTAACTTGCCCACTTCAGAGACAATCTCCACTTGCGCACCCACGGAATGGCTTGCATTAAATGCATTACATGCATTGCCAATTGACTTGTTGCCTGCAATTAATGCCTCCTTTGACTTGAATCCCGCGCCAACTCTATCATCACTTTTTAAACCCTCTTTACAAAGAGACAATCCACAAGATTGTGCTAGACAATTATGAGTTACATTTAAACCATGCTGACCATCAATTAATGCACCAACGTCACAAGGAAACGGGACTGACCCATCCACAGTAGACACCCTCATTACAACGTTCCCATGACACGCTTCTCCAAGAAATCCACCTGCCATGGAAGAGTGTTCTTCATGAGGGGATACTGCAACAGCAGCTACGCAGGCCACAGCTGCCCCACCAATACCGAGACCCTGTCCAAGGGCGGGAACCGTATGAGAACATGCATCAACCCCAAGAACCTCACCCAAAACACCCTCATCAGCCTTCCCTCCGGTACCCACTCTATCTCTAGCACCCACGGAATGCACCGATAACCCACCATCTTCAACAGTGTCACACTCAGAAACTAGAACATCCTCCTCACTCCCGCAAAGAGAACATACTTCCTCAGAACCACATGAACAGCAATCTTCATCGTTTTCATCAAGCACACTTGCATCTCGAGCAATGGAGGAGGACTCAGCATCAAGTTTCGAAACAGCTAGCTGCTGCCCTTGAGTCTCCAAAAGAGATTCAAGATCATCACATCCCACCAAAATCTTGCCTTCTCTAGCTAAAAGGGTTTCAAGCCCCTTCTTGACAACCAGGCACACATCCAAGTTCTCCCTATTATGAATCAGTCTTCGAAGCACAGCTGCAAGATCATCTTTGCTCCAATTTTTATACTTCAACAGATTGACCACTTCTTTGACCTCATAAGAGTCATTAAGCACCGTTGAAATCACAGAACCACCACTAGCAACCTCAACCGGAGCAATCTCAGGAACAACATTAAGGGACATCTTTGAATTAATCTTCAATCCAGAGAATAACCCAACAATGAAAATAACAAAAAAGAACCATAAAGAACCATATAAAACAAGGATAACCCACGATCAACTGCACTATCTTAGCTTTGGTCCCTAAAGTTCCTAATCCTAGCTCCATGCATGACTATAGACCCATCTCTTGTTGTAATACTGTTTATAAATGCATTTCGAAGATCATTGCTAGAAGAATTAAACTCTGTCTTCCTGATATTATAAATCCTTCTCAATCAGCTTTTGTGCAGGGTCGTAGTATTGCGGATAATATTCTTCTCACTCAGGAATTGATGCTTAATTATCATCGTGATTCTGGTTCTCCTAGATGTGCTTTAAAGATTGACATCAAGAAGGCTTTTGACACTGTAAGCTGGGGATGCATTATTGATATTTTAACTGCTATGGGTACCCCTGTTCACCTCTTGAAGTGTATTGAGGCCTGCATTACTACTCCCAGATTCTCTGTTTCTGTTAATGGTGAGCTTGCGGGGTTCTTTGCCAGCAAAAAGGGGATCAGACAAGGGGATCCTTTATCCCCCTTCCTGTTTATCATTACTATGGAAGCTTTTTCCAGATCTTTATCTCTGGCTGTGCAATCCCTGGACTATGAGTTTCACCCTAAATGCAAGGAGGTCAACCTTTCCCACTTGTGCTTTGCTGACGATCTATTCCTATTTGCCAAAGGGAACTCTTCCAGTGTTCAAATCATTATGGATGAATTGTATAAGTTTGAGAACTTCTCGGGTCTCCAAGTTAACAAACAGAAGAGTGCTCTTTTTATGGCGGGAGTTAATGATAGTGTTAAAACTTCTATTCTGAGCATCACTGGTTTTTGTTTGGGAAGTTTGCCTCTAAAGTACTTGGGTGTTCCTCTCATTTCTACGAAGCTCTCTGTTGCTGATTGTCAACCTCTGATGGATAAGCTTCTTGCCAGGATACAGTCCTGGACCAGTAAATCTTTGTCCTATGCTGGCAGATTACAACTGCTCTCTTCAGTGCTCTACAATATTCAAATGTACTGGTGTAGTATGTTTATTATCCCTAAGTACATTGTTGCTAAAATTGAGCAGGTTTTTAACAGCTTTCTATGGTCTGGCAAGGATGGTAATGGCCGGCGTGCTAAGATTAGCTGGAAGTCAATATGTTATCCTAAGCAGGAAGGGGGGCTTGGTTTGCGCCGAGTCAAGGATTGGAATGATGCGGCTGTCATGAAACATCTCTGGAATTTGTTTTATAGGAAGGACTCTATTTGGGTGGCTTGGGTGCATGAGTTTCTTTTAAAGCATTGTAGTATCTGGTGCGCTAAAATTCCCTCGAATTGCTCTTGGAGCTGGCGGAAAATTCTTCAGTTGAGGGATAAGGTCAGACCTTTTATCAGGCATAGAGTGTTCAATGGTGTTGGTACATTTCTATGGCACGATTTCTGGAACCCTGTTGGTCCCCTTCTTTCATCTTATGGTGAGAAGATAATTTATGATTCTGCCATTCTGTTGAATGCTTTTGTGGCTTCTGTTATTGATGGAGTTGCTTGGAACTGGCCTGTTGCCAATTCAGCTGATCTCATTGCAATTAAGAATAGCTGTGCTGATTACCCCGCTCTTGACATCCTTAGAGATGATGCAATCTCTTGGTCTTTGTCTCCTATGGGAGTTTTTTCTGTGAATTCTGCCTGGAACTCTCTCAGACCCCGTAAGCCTGTTGTGGCTTGGCATTCTGTGGTGTGGTTTTCTCAAGCTATTAGTAGACATTCTTTTGTTGCATGGCTTGTTATTCTTGACAGGTTGACTACCCAAGACAAGCTTCACAATTGGGGCCTTATCCATTCTATCTCTTGTGTGTTCTGTCGTGCTAATGTTGAGGACAAGAACCACTTGTTTTTTAACTGCCTTTTCACTGCTGGAGTTTGGCAGAGAGTTCTCAAGCTTTGTGGTCAATCCAGATTTCCAAGGTATTGGGAGAATGAGTTTCTTTGGATTGTTGGGATTAAGGGCTCCTCTTTCTGTTCCATTACCAAGAGGATTGCTTGGGCTTCCACCATTTATCATCTTTGGAGACAACGTAATGCCAGAATTCATGAGAATACCTACATTAGTGCTGAATCTATCTTTTTTCTTATATGTAATGATGTTAGGCTTAAAATTTCAAGCTTTCTGAATGTCGTTGATAACCCTGCTAACAGGGCCATGTGTGATAGATGGGCTTTTCCTTTACATATCCTCAAGGTTTTGAGAGTATAGTATCTTTGGTTTTCCCTTTTGGTGGTTGCTTGTGCCCGGGCTGTGGGCTTATGTTTTGCTTGTGCCCGGGCTGTGGGCTTTGCTTTGTTTGTTCTTCTTAGCCTGTTCTTCTTGTTTTTTAGCAGGTCAATCAGGTTTTTTGTCCCTGTTTTAGGGGAGGTTCTGTCCGTTTTTCCTTAGGTTTTTGTGGCCTTTGGTTTCTTTCTGTATTCTTTGGGGCTTTGCCCTTTCTTGGATCAATAAATTCTTAATTATCCAAAAAAAAAAAAATAATAAAGATGCAAAGTTTGTTTGCATAAGATCTCCATTGCCATAACACCTCATGGGAGTTATAAGCCTTGTCTTTCGAAGACTAGTATAAGATACTATGGTGATTGACTTTAGTGCAAGTGGGAGATTGTTAGAGGTATGCCCTAAAACCAATCCTAAAGAGCATATCTATTTCATATTAGAATAAGAAGGTATTACTTGTCGTTTATATATTCAATTATATATACGATAATGTCTATAAATAAATGATAAGAGAAATATGTATCTCAAGTTGTTGAGATATGGAGACTCATATTTCTTATGCACATTTATTCTAAAAAGAGTTCCTGCTCATAGGTTTATTAAAGAGGACATTTGTTAAACCGACAAAGAGTAGCACAGATTTAAACTAACTCCAATGGGAGGATAGGTAGTCTTTCCTAGCAGTGTAGTGACACTTAAGTAAATCTGTGGATGCATATTAGGGAAAATGTACACTGAACATGATATGCTAGAATATTCCTGTGGAGATTAAGTCAAAGGAATATTCTTATGTTACGTCCATTTACTTGGTAATCCTAAGACCTGAGACACCATGGATGTCTTGTGCCTGAATTATTAGGGTTTGATAGTGTCTTATACAGCCTTACCCTAAGGTTGTAGTCGGCACTCATTGGCTCAAATAAGTCTTACATGAAGACGTATGAGTGGTCAATAAGGAATCATTACTCTCATTGATAAGAGAGAGAATGTCAGGGTCAGTTCTCAAAGATAATTCTCAATGTGAATCTCTTGCCAGAGTGATAGGTGAACTATGAAAGTGTTTCATAGGGTTCATCTGATTGAGATTATGTTTTGAAGAACATATGACAAGGTTGTTAAGATAGGGTTTTGACTTATATCCATACCCTGAATATCTTAATTGTGACATTAGGGGATGAAGTATTAAGTAACAAGAAGGGTTCATATAGTTCTGCTATTCACCCAAACTTAGGGCATGTCATGACATATTGCTAGACGTCACTCATGACCAGTGAAAGCCTATTGATAAGTGTTATCAATGAGGGCATAATTGGAATAGTTTCAATTAAACCTTAAAATAGAAAGTTTTTATTTTAGGATACATAGAGATGTCCCTAGTCACTACTAAGTTGGAGTGAACCCAATGGGTCACACACAAACAAAGAGCATAAGTGAGTCTCTTGAATTAAAGAGATAAGGGAATTTCCTAATACTAATTCTATTGATAACCTTGTATATTAATTGCTAATATATATAAGGAATTAAGTTATATATTAATTGTGAATATATAAAGAGAATTAAGTTACTTTTGGAAATAAGTATTAAATAAAAACCCTAGGGGTTTTCTATAAATACTAGATGATAAGACATGCTAGCACTAAGCCTTTTATTCATCAAATTAGAGAAAGAGTTTATATCCCCTCTCCAAGCTTATTTCTTCCATAGTTGAGGAGCTTCAAGGATTCAAGGGGTGTTGTGTTCGTGTGGATACCGTTGGAGGCTTCATCCGTTTGAAGCTTGGATTCATCAATCGTAAATCGAAAGGCTAATCAAGTAAGTATTATTTATGTTTGATAAATATGTATGCTTGTTTTGTAAATCACATGTCCCTATGCTTGTTGATAGTGGCCTTTTTATTTTTCGATTTTCTAATTTAGAAGTCAGGGATTGCGTCCTTGACTCTGGACCTTGGCATATTGGAGGCAAACCTCTCATTTTGAGAAAATGGCACCCTAAGATGGAAATGCTTATCCTGAAGCTTGAAAAGATTCCTATTTGGGTTAAATTCTTCAATATCCCCATTGAATACTGGACTGAGGAAGGATTCAACTTAATAGCAAGTGCAATTGGTAACCCCTTATATCTTGATTCTCTAACCCAATCTAGACAAAGGCTCTCGTTTGCTCGTATTTGCGTGGAGGTTGACATTAATTGTGAATTCCCTAACTCCTTTGAGCTTGGTTTGGGGGATGGCAGACTGTAATTGGGTTTGAATACCCATGGAGACCTAGTAAATGCATGCAATGTGGTATTTTTGGACATGGTCCGGCAGGTTGTCCTTCTAAAAGCAAAAAAGTGTGGGTTCCTAAAGCTTCCTCTATGGCTGTTGGGGGGTCTGAAAATGGTAAAGAAGTGGATGTTGGGGCAGTTCATCCTACTGGTAAAGGTTTGCAATTTTCTGGAGTCAACAACATTGTTAAGGGCAAGGATGTATGTATAGTTGGCCAGGTTAGTGAGGCTGTCTCTGATCCTAATAAAGTTCTGGTTAGTGACATTATGTCACATAATCCTTTCTCTATTCTTGAATCTGTTTATGAGCCTTCTAATATTCTCTGTCCGGGATCTATTGTTAAACATTCTAAGACTAATTTGTGTGTTAATGAGGCTATAACTATTCCCATTGTATCTGTTAATGAGGTTACTGTTGAGGGTTGCACGTCTGCTGGTTGTAGTTCTTCTAGGGACAAAAATTCAGATTTGAAACAAACTTTTTCTGATTCTTTGCAAGAGCCAGTTTATTCTGATAGTTCACCCATCATTACTAAGTTCAAAAATGTTAAAAAAGTTGATGAATTTGGGAATGTTGCTGGTGATGGCATTTTG
>JAESVK010047808.1:0-11317 GCA_017140935.1 Hamamelis virginiana | reverse complement strand
GAAATTGAAAGAACTCTGAGAGCTGTTAAGGCTTCTCAAAGTCAGTCTAGTGAGTCAGTACCTTCGCATCAATTTGAAATGGCTGAATCATCTGCACACACTGCCATGTTACCAGCGGATAATATTCAACCACCACCAGGTCTTAAAACTTTGAGGGATCACTTCATGCCCAATAGTTTTAATCCACCCTCCTGTATCCAAATCCCGCACATAGAGAATCTCATCTATGAGATTAAGCATGCTACCATTCAGATGCTTCCAACGTTCTATGGGTTAGATAGAGAGAACCCATACGACCATTTGCAGGAATTCTTAGGAATTTGTTCTACTATCAGAATTCAGGGGTTCCATCCAGAATCCCTGAAATTGTTTTTATTCCCGTTTTCCCTGAAAGACAAGGCCAAACACTGGCTTTGTACTCTCCAAACCCCTGTCCCTATCACAACTTGGGAACAGCTTCAAAAGCTATTCCTGTCTAGATTTTACTCTGTCGGTAAAACACATCAGATGCGACGAGGTATAACCAACTTCGTCCAACATGAACAGGAATCTTTCCACGAAGCCTGGGAAAGAATGAAGGAACTCCTTAGATTATGCCCTCATCATGATGTACCTAAGTGGCAAATCATTGAGTCTTTTGTTAGAGGTTTAACAGAGGGTGACACACAGACAGTGAAATCTGCCTGTGGGGGAGCCATTTTAAGTAAAGGTGAGGATGAAATGTGGGCATTATTTGAAGCATTGAGTGAGGATTCGTTCCACATGGCCTCAATGTCTTTAGGTAACCGTGATGATGCGTTAGCAAAGAAACCGTCTCCCAAAAAGGGCGGTATTTATGATGTAGACACCCAAGTTCTGGCAAATAAGCAAGTTGAGGCTCTGTCTCAAAAGCTTGACCAATTAATCGCGGCACAAGGGCAATCTTCAAAAGCCCATGTGAAACCTGTCAACTTGGTGTGCAATATTTGCACTGACCCCACTCACGAGACCCCATATTGTCCTATGGCAGGCCAGTACCCTGAGTTTGTCCAAGAGCAGGTTAATGCTGCTCAAGGATATGCACCACCTAGGAATGATCCGTATTCCAATACTTACAACCCTGGGTGGAAGACTCACCCCAATTTCCAGTGGTCAAGCCAGCCTAGAGGATCCAATCCTAGTCAGCCTGCAAGACCCCCATATAGCAGTAACCCTGCTATCAGTCAACCCTATAGACCACCATTGATGCAATCCCAGTATCCCAGTTATGGTGCTCCTCAAGCACCTGCACCCCAGTATCAGAGTCAAGCTGTGACTCAATCACCACCACAACCTCATAGAACTCCTGGTTTTGAGGAACAAGTCTTAGCTACCCTGAAAAGCCTAGAGGCTTCAGCCCAACTCACTTATTCCCATTCCCAATCCATTTCAAAGTTAGAAACCCAAATGGGTCAACTAGCGGCTTCATTTAGTCGCCGAGAGGAAGGGAAATTTCCGAGTCAGGCTGTTGCCAATCCCAAAGGAGCTTTTGTAGCTGAGAGTTCCACTTCTCAGAACCCACATATTAATGAGGAAGTTAAGGCTGTTTCAGTCTTGCGTAGTGGGAAGGTGGTAGATAATAAAGTGGGAGAAAAAGAGAAAGAGATAGGGAGGGAGATAGAGAGAGAGAAAGAGAGAGAAAAAGAGAGGGAGATAGAGAGAGAGCCTGCATTTGAGAAAGAGTCTGAAGCGTCGAGGGATAACTTTCCCGCAGCTATAGACAATCCAGTGGCATCGTACGTGCCGAAAGCCCCATTTCCATCCGCGCTGATTGCGCCTGAGAGAAGAGCTAAGAAGGGGGCAAGCATGTCGGATATGTTAGAGGTGTTTAAAAGTGTCCATATTAATTTACCTCTGCTAGATGCCATAAAACAGATTCCTTCGTATGCCAAATTTTTGAAGGAAATGTGCACACAGCAACGCAAGGAGCGAGTGCATTTATCTAAAACCATAGCTCCAGTTGATATTGCTAGTGCTGTGTGTCAATTCCAAGCCCCAATTAAGAGAAAAGATCCAGGAACGCCAACTATACCTTGCTTCTTAGGAAGCCACTTCATTGATAGAGCGTTAGTTGATTTTGGCGCAAGTATGAATATTCTTCCATATTCAATTTACGCCAAAATGGAGCTTGGAGCACTCCAAACCACACCTACTATTCTTCAATTCGCAGATAGGTCCACAAAGGTACCTAGAGGTATACTGCAGGATGTTTTGGTTAAGATAGATTCGTTCGTCTTTCCTGCAGATTTCATTGTCCTAGATATGGAGCCTGTTGATGTCACTAGGCCCCAAATCCCTGTTATAATAGGACGACCTCTTCTAGCAACTGCTAATGCAGTCCTTCATTGTAGGACTGGCATTATGAAGGTGTCTTTTGGTAACATGAAAACCAGGCTGCAGGTTTATAGTGCAGCTAATCAACCTCATAACTTTGAGGATTGTTCTTTTGTTGACATCATTGATACGGTGGTAGAGGAAGCTACACCGTATCTTCTGTCCAAGGACCCGTTAGAAACATGTTTAAATTACTTTGGGTTCGAGGACCATGATTTGGAGCACTCGTTTATGGAGGTAAATCTTGTCTTAGATTCTGCCTCCTCTGTAGAAAAACTGCCATGGAGACCTAGGGTTGAGCCACTTTCGTCTATTGCCAGTGTCCCTTCGCCTACGTCTTTTGAGTCTCCGCCGCAACTTGAGTTAAAGCCTCTGCCGGCTAATCTCAAGTATGCATTTTTGGGTGATAGCGACACCTTGCCTGTTATAATTTCATCTGCATTAAATTTAGAACAGGAAGGTAAGTTGTTATCCATTTTGAAAGAGCACAGAATAGCCATAGGATGGTCAGTTGCTGATTTAAAGGGTATAGACCCGTCAATCTGCCAGCACCGTATTCACCTAGAGGAAGGTATGAATCCTTCTAGAGATGCCCAACGTAAATTAAATCCAAATATGAAGGAAGTAGTTAAGAAGGAAGTTTTGAAACTACTGGATGCGGGTATCATTTACCCCATTTCAGATAGTGAGTGGGTTTCCCCTACTCAACTGGTTCCTAAGAAGTCTGGAATAACAGTGATAGCTAATGAGGAGGGTATGCTAGTCCCTACAAGAGCTACCACTGGTTGGAGAGTCTGCATAGACTATAGGAAATTAAATTCCAAGACTAGGAAAGACCACTTCCCTCTGCCTTATATTGACCAAATTCTAGAGAGATTATCAGGGCAGAGCTTTTATTGCTTCCTAGATGGCTATTCAGGGTACAACCAAATAGCGGTTTACCCCGAGGATTAGGAGAAAACAACGTTTACCTGTCCATTCGGGACATTTGCATTTAGGCGTATGTCTTTTGGCTTATGCAATGCCCCGAGCACGTTCCAAAGATGTATGACTTCTATCTTTTCTGATATGATAGGAGACTATCTGGAAGTGTTTATGGATGACTTTTCTGTTTTCGGTCCTTCTTTTGATGAATGCCTCTCTAATCTCTCAAAAGTACTTAAGAGATGTTGTGAGACAAATCTTGTTTTGAGTTGGGAGAAGAGCCATTTTATGGTTCGTGAGGGCATTGTGCTCGGGCATATCATTTCTAGTAGGGGAATAGAGGTAGACAAAGCTAAGGTAGACTTAATTGCAAAACTACCTCCTCCTACTACTGTTAGGCAGATCCGGTCCTTCCTTGGACATGCAGGATTTTATAGGCGTTTCATTAAAGACTTTAGCAAAATAGCAAAACCAATGTGTAATCTGCTAGCTAAGGATGTAGAATTTAACTTTGATAAAGCCTGTATAGAGTCCTTCAATAAACTGCGCTTAATGTTGATTTCGGCACCGATCATGCGAGCTCCCGATTGGTCACTTCCTTTCGAGCTTATGTGTGATGCCTCCGATTATGCTGTGGGGGCAGTGTTGGGTCAGAGGGTAGATAAGGCCCCTTTTGTTATTTACTACGCAAGCAAAACATTGAATGAGGCTCAGTTAAATTACACTACGACTGAGAAAGAGATGCTTGCTGTAGTTTTTGCTCTAGATAAATTCTGATCCTATCTGTGGGGATCGAAGACTATTGTGTACTCAGACCATGCCGCCTTGCGGTACCTACTCTCTAAAAAAGAGACTAAGCCTAAGCTGATTAGGTGGATTCTCTTATTGCAAGAATTCGATTTTGAGATTAGGGATAAGAAAGGGTCTGAGAATGTCGTTGCTGACCACCTCTCTAGGATTGTAGTTGAAGAAGAGAGTGACCCTACGCCTATTAGGGATTCTTTCCCTGATGAGCAGCTTTTTGCTGTCACTCATTCCACCTTACCCTGGTATGTTCATATAGTGAACTATCATGCCACAGCCCTTGTACCATCTCTTTGGTCGAAACAAGAGAAGGATCGGTTCTTTTCGCAAATAAAATATTATTATTGGGAAGATCCTCTCTTGTTTAAGTACTGTGCTGACCAGGTCATACGTAGGTGTATTCCTGAGGGTGAAATGCAAGACGTTTTGAAGTTCTGCCACACTCTAGCATGTGGAGGACACTTTAGCGGGAAAAAGACTGCCGCTAAAGTCTTGCAGTGTGGGTTCTTTTGGCCCACATTATTCAAAGATGCATTGGACTTCTGTAAGTCCTGCCAAAACTGCCAAAGAATGGGTTCTATGTCTAGAAGGGATATGATGCCTCTTAACCCTATTTTGATCGTCGAAATTTTCGATGTTTGGGGCATCGACTTCATGGGACCTTTTCCTATTTCGCATGGCTTTGAATATATCTTAGTGGCTGTAGATTATGTGTCCAAATGGGTAGAAGCCATAGCCACTAAGACCAATGACCACAAGGTGGTACTGAATTTCCTCCAAGAGAACATTTTCTCTAGGTTTGGGTTTCCAAGGGCCATCATCAGTGATGGAGGGTCACATTTTAATAACCGACCCTTTGCAAATCTCGTAGCTAAATATGCTATTACTCACAAGGTTGCAACCCCTTACCATCCTCAGACTAGCGGACAAGTGGAGGTTTCAAATAGGGAAATTAAGCATATCTTAGAGAAAACTGTCAGGCCTGATCGAAAGGATTGGTCCTTGCGTTTAACTGACGCATTGTGGGCCTATAGGACTGCTTATAAAACCCCTATTGGTATGTCTCCGTACCGTTTAGTCTATGGCAAACCGTGTCATCTCCCGGTCGAGTTAGAGCATAAAGCACTTTGGGCCATTAGGAAGTTTAACTTTGAAATGAAGGAAGCGGGTTCTCACCGCAAGCTTCAATTAAATGAGCTCGAAGAGATTAGGCGCGAGGCTTACGAGAATTCTAAAATTGCAAAAGCCAAAATGAAAGAGTTTCATGACAGACACATCAACAGAAAATCTTTTGAACCTAATCAGAAGGTGTGGCTGTTTAACTCTAAATTAAGGCTATTTCCTGGTAAGCTTCGATCTCGTTGGGATGGACCTTTTGTAGTAACTAGGGTTACTCCTCACGGTGCTGTAGAAATTCAAAACCCTCGTACTGGTGTGTCCTTCTTTGTGAATGGACAAAGGCTTAAGCCTTTTATCGAGGGTATTACCGATAGTGAGGGCATTCAGGATGGTCTGGTAATTGAGTCTGTCAGTTTGGAAGACCCAACCTACCAGTTTGATTAAATGAGGAAGTTCACGTCTAGCTGAAGACGTTAAACTTAGTCCCACCCACCCATCCCTTGTTCATACATTCATCTAGTCGTAACATTTGGTCACACATTGAGGACAATGTTTACTTCTAGTTGGGGAGGGTTTGTATATTTCTGTTAATATGTTATGCATTTAAATATAATTGATTTATTTATTGGTTCATTTAATTTGTATATACATAATAAATTCACTATTCATTGTTTATCATTCTTGTGTACATGTTAACCCAGTATGATATATGTAAAGATTATTAGTATAGAATTTGATAAATAAACATGTATTACAATGTGAGTTTATTCTTTCATTTATATCAATTCTAGTTGTCTATTTTTTATATATACATTAAATTGATAACTTTACTGTGATTAGCCTGTATTCAATCTCGCACATGCACGAACTTGGTTTAAATCTTTATACTTGGCAATTTGAGTATTTGATAAAACTTGTTATAAAGTGGAGACTTATGACAGTTAAAGCAAATTTTGAACCATTCGATTATTTCTTGGGACTTAAATATTCAACCTATCAAATCCTTGGTTATTGCTTTCCTGTTATATTATGCATAAATGTTCAATTCATGCGTATGTTAGAATGCGAATAACTTGTTAATCAATTGAGAATATTGTGCACATTTTTGAAAAATGATTTAAGGCCATTTCTTTCGAGTTTTTGAGCCGTGTTAATTATTGTTAGAGTTTAGGACCCCCGTAGTACCCAATTTTGAGCCGTAAAGTTACCATTTTTTTTCCAATAACTTAGCAAGCCATGGGTGACGAGGTGTCTTTTATGCATTTAATGAGGGTATAAAGTAGTTAGTATGATATTTTGGTCAAAATAAGCCAAATTTGTGAAAAAGTCAAAATTTTGACTTTTCTATCGATAGCCAACATAGCGCTATCGATAGAGAAGTTTACAATTTCAAAAAAAATACAGCCGCGGACAGAGAGCATTCTCTATCGATAGCGAGATGCCGCTATCGATAGAGATCGCGCTAATCAGCTTTTTAACCTTCTTCTCCCGCGCGAAACCATCCATTTCCACCGTTATTCCGCCTGAAAACTTCATTGCCGCCGTGTCCCTTCACCTTCAAGCTCACTTTCCGACCACCTCAGGCCTCCATTTCGCGCAGGGTCGATTCCATAGCGATCCTCGCGCAGTATACCACATTTCTGCCCGATCAGTTTTCACATTTGCTGCGTTCCATTTTGACGCATTTTTGCACGAGCTTCACATTTCGGCGAGGGCAGTTGGTTTTTCAGAGACTTTTCCACCTTCCATACTACGTGAGTACCCGTTCATATTCTAAAAATTGGAATTTTTCTTAAATTGGCTTAATTTTGTGTAAATTATCATAGCATGACTTAGTTTACGTGGTTATTGCATGTAAAAAGTTAGAATAGAGTATTAGGTTTTTGGAGTTTAAAATAATAATGAAACTTGTCCTTGCGTTTGTTACACTGAATCTGTGGAGTTGTTAATCTGTGGAGCTGTGAAAATAAGCCTGGATGTTAGGCTATGCATGGGAATGCATGGCATGCATGGGCATGCATGCATTGGTGCACGTAATTAAAAGAGTTATTGAACATAGCCTGGATGTTAGGCAAGTCCTGATAGGATTTAAAAAAAAAAAAAAAAAAGAGAATTGTCATGTGGGTTAAATGAGTTGGCTGTGCTGTGTGTTGCTTATTATTATTGAAAAAAATATATATTTGAGTACCTCTGAAAAAATTCTACTGCTAACTATGTTCCTATCTACTGCCGTGTGGTTCTAAAAAAATATATACAGAGCTATGGTTCGCCAAAAGACCACCGGCCGGAAGGGCGTGGCATTCCAGGAGCCGGCACAGCCAGACTCTCCCGACAGTTCAGATTCTGAGTGGCAGCCTGTGCCAGTGCAGAGACCATCTGATAGGGGTCAGTCTTCAGCCCAGCCGCCACGAGAGGAGTACATTTATGAGCAGCCAGATATTGGAGAGACAGGCGAGCCGCGCATGTCTCGCGACTTCGAGAGTTATGCCGAGACCGAGACCGGGTCGAGGAGAGTACCGACCCGGCGAGCTGCTAGACCCTGGCCAGTGATCCTCTCGTCGCGGAACTTCAATGTCGAGAGGTACGTGGATCCGAAGGCCTTCCGATATGAGGGCCTACTGGTGGAGATCCTGCAGGATAGACACCTCAGCACCTGGCTGAGGAAGGGAGCCGGGTATATGGCTAGTGTGGTGCGCCAGTTCTACGCCACAGCACACACAGCCGAGGACCAGCCCGAGACGCTCCAGGCAGAGGTTGGGGGCCGCACTGTCAGATTCACCATAGACGACATCGCTACCTATCTGGGGTGCGAGCGTCCACTTGAGACAGCGGCAGAGAGCACCTACTTGCAGCTGACAGAGAGTTAGTGTGCCGATGCGGTGTGTGTGGACCGGAGTTTATTTGATGGGATGTACTTTACGACCGGGAACATGCATCCATCGTACGCAGCTATGAACAAGCTGCTCTACTGCAATCTGAGGGCCAGAGGCACAGATTCACAGATACCAGTGGAGTCGGTGAGGCTATTGCTGGAGTTTCTGAGCGACCACCCCATGGATATCGCGGCATTGATCTTCAGCGAGATACGCACCTTCATTGCCACTCAGCCACGGAGCAACATGCCGTACCCCCAGATGATTACTGCATTTGCATTGGGTGCGGGTGTTGTCTCCGATGAGCCACTGCGATGGGGCGAGGGTCCTATCACCCCGACTACACTTGCGAGGAGTATGGCTGCTAGGCCGAAGAGGCCACGTGCTGAGACCGCTGGTCCATCAGAGCCTGCTCCTGCTCCAGCTCCGACTCCGACTCCAGCTGCTCCGTCAGATGCCAGTTCTCAGGGATGTTTCACTCAGATCCTAGAGAGACTGAGGGCATTGCTACACATTCAGCAGAGGCAGTCCGCCCAGCTCGATAGGCAGTCCGCCCAGCTTGCCAGGCAGACAGATATGATGGAGAGGCAGGCCGCCCAGCTCCGGGTTATGTGGCGTCGTATGGACGGCGAGCCGATTTCTCAGGCCGACCGCGCGCTTTTTGATGAGCCACAGCCTGATCAGAGATTCGACATCCCACCTGGGGATGAGCAGTGATATGAGATGATACTCAGTGTTGAGCATGGACAGTTTCTTTTTGAAAACTTCTTTGTTTCTGTTAGTTAAACTTTTTAAGTTACAGTCAGGGTTAGGTTAGGTATTTAGGATGGTTAGGGTAGTAACCTGAACAAATTACAAACCATCCTAATTTTGTAGTCCCCAAACTCTTTTTGTTACAACCAAAAATCTTACAAGCCTATAAAGACCTTTTTGATTTTAAAATATTGTGCATTATTCTCTTATGATTACTTGTTTATTTAAGTTTTATTTATGTATGAATTGTATCTCTGCATATATAACTCTGTTATTTCATCTCTCTTTGGTCGTTAAATTAGAGCTTAATATATAAGTTTTATACTTGTATATTTCCATTTGGGAACTCTGGGTTACTAACCTTTTCAGAGTGACTATCTTTTGCGAGTGACCATCGTGAGGATTTTTGAAGTTGAAACTAACTATGGGTTAACTCTCATACTCTTATTTACAGTACTTTGATTTTTATCAAGTTCAACCTCACTACACATTGAACACTTGCTAATTTCCTGTTAAAGATAGCATTTCTTGTATTATAAATGTTCAATTATGAATGATGATATATCTGTGGATAAAACTCCTACTGTGTACATAGTATATTGTTAAAATTCTTTCTAACCAATTCTTTTATTTATTCATGTTTGTGAGTATCATTTCTGCAAAACTCTCACGAGACTTCACTCGTCCACGAAAGGTAACTTAGTGGTTTAAAAGGCTTATTGCATATGCTAAATGCAATCGCGTTTCCCTGCGAAAGTGGCTTTTCAATTTATAGATTTAGCTTTTTGCTAAGAGACTAGCAAAACCTAAGTTGGGGAGTGTGATTGTACCCCAATCATACCATTCAACTATGGTATTTTCGATGTTCTCTTATATATATAGTTGTTTACTAAATAGTGTTTTACATGAATACCTGTGCAATTGGGATTAATCTCTGTTTTAAGAAATATGTGCAGATTACCATTAAATAAAGTCGTCACCGATGAAGCCCTGAAGAGCATCTCGAATCAAAGGAACGTCCGAAGACGATCCAAAGCAGCCGAGGGAAGTACCAAAAGAGCAGACGTTGAAACCTGCAAAGAAAGTCAAAGTTTGACCTTGACTATCGATAGCCAAGATTCGCTATCGATAGCACTTCTATCGATAGCGACCCTTCGCTATCGATAGACAATGGCGGCTGCGGGCTAAAGAGATATTTTTAGATATTTTGAGGGCAATAGCGTCTTTTACCTTTTCCTTCTATAAATAGGAATGTAACGACGACGTTTTGAGGGTTCATGACTTAAGCTCTGAATCATTACTCTGCTTTATTTTAATGCAAGTTACAGTTTATTTTCGCATTTCAATCGGTAGTTTCAATTTTCAGTCAATTCCAATTCTGTCATTTTTCTTTACAATGCCTGGCTCAGTTCTCACTTGAGAACTGTTCTATCCGATTAAGTCTTTAATTTCAGTATTTCCGATTCTGTTATTTTCCTTTTTATGCATGGCTCAGTTCTCACTTGAGAACTGTTCTTTACTTTTTCTGCCTTTTTCTTTATTTATTTAAGTCTTTTCTTTTCTGTATTTACTTTAGTCCTTTCTTTTCTTTATTTACTTCAGTCACTTTTCTTTATTTACTTACGCCATTTTCTTTATTTATTTCTGTCATTTTCCTTATTTATTCAGTCAATTAATTACCGCTTTATTTCTTTTTCCATCCCGTGACCCCCCAAAAGCTTGCCTGGATAAAGGATATTATCCTCCAGTGATGTGTAGCTAATACTCCAAGCTTGGGTGAGGATGAAGTTGGATTCATTTTACAATCCTATTTTATAAACATCCCTCTATTTGTATTATGTGATTGCATAGTTGTGAAGGTTTTACCGCACACTATTGCCGAATATAATATCATATAATTGTATATCTGTGATTGCAATTATATAATTATGCAATGGTTTTTATTGGTATGAATACAAACCAGTATGCTTTATTCCTCATTTAAGGTGGGTAGCGATACTCCATTCTTTTAGGGGATAAACTTGCCGGTCCTGTATTCATAATCTTTTTGGGACTTCCTTCTTGTAGTTGGAAGAACCACCATACATAATTACTATAGTGTGGATTTTATAAACATAAATTGTTTAATTGATATTCAATGGGCTTCTCACCCAAGTTCCGCTCATTCCACCAACTTAACTGCATTTTTACTAAGCTTAATTAAACTTACTTCGTTTTCGCTTCGACCCAATCGGAGCAGTTACCACCAACCAATTTAATTGATAATATTCTTTCCGCTTGAATTGATTCTAAGAAGGCTTTTTAATATAAACCTGCACTTCCCAGTGGTTCGACACCCGTGCTCACTAGTCGCAATCGAATTGAGATTAATTGTCACGCGGTTTATAAATTATTTAATTCTGATCACTGACGGGGAATAATCTCCCTCGTCGTCTGAGTCGATCAGCTGCTCATTTCAGACTTTCAGCAGAGTTATCACAGCAGACAGAGGA
>JAESVK010047801.1:0-11341 GCA_017140935.1 Hamamelis virginiana | reverse complement strand
CTAGATAAAAGTAAACTAGCAGGTAGTTTTTGGTGATGTTGAGAGTGATCTTTTCTTCATTCCTTTTTCTCCTATTTATAGACAAATGTTGGAGCTGCTGGCCACGTCCAGGTACCTGCTTGCTGGACGAATATAGCTGTTGTGCTTCCTCAAAACATGCTGCCACATCCCTTAAAAATAGGAACTGTTGCTGACTTAGTCCAACAATTGATTTGCTGATTTTTCCCTCTTGATCCTTTACTGGTCTGGTACCGGTTTGATATTCATTTGATGCTCAACTGGTGCTGATTTTTGAATTTGGCCTCCCATGCGTGTCTTAACTCTGCTGCTGGATTGGGCTAGTCAAATGCTTGGTCTAATGGTAGCCATCTTACTGTTGGATCTTCATCAGATTTTTATTTTGGGCTGTTGGACTTCAACTTTCTTGATGGACTTTAATTTCTTGTGGCCCTTTAAATAAGCCTACTTGAAATTTGTCCAGCCCATATATATTTGGCCCAACATTTGCCCCCCCATTTTTGAATTTAAAAATTAGATAATAAATTTTTAAATTTCAAAAATGTAGATAAGCCAAATCTCTTATCATCAGGTGATAAGCCCAAATACTTTCCTTAAATATACACCCTTTCCAAAAACCACAAAGATCCAAACGCATCCTTTTTCTCTTTCTACCTTTTCATCTCCTCTTCTTCACATCCACCGAAACCCATTTTCTCCATACTTGACCTTCAAGAAACCTCCATATTTCTTCACGATAACTCCATCTTTCCTCCTTTTCCCACTAATTTCATCAACAATTTCACCTCTCATCAAAGAATCATGGTTAGAACGCGATTTACACCGTTGCGTTCTTCACCATCGGAAGCTCCTTCATCACCCTCAACCATTCTTTCTTCTATTGAAGGTACATACAATGACAATGAAGTTTTTACACTTCCAAATTCAAATGATCTCACTCTTGGCCCCTCTTTTACACAACCCTTCAATGACACCGAGATTCGACAAGTTTTCCCACGTTTTGGTAATGAAAAATTTCTTTTTGAATCACCAATTTCGTGGGAAGGTTGGTTTGAATCAAAATCAATCCGCACTTGGAACAAAGCTCCCCTTCAATGGGTTGAATGGGTTGATAGGGTTCGCTCTTGCCATCATGCACGTTGGGTTGAAACGGGAATCGCGGAATGTATAGAGCTCTCTCGGCATCCACTGCCAATGGACCGTTCAATGATGGCCGCAGCTTTATGCTTCTGGAGTCGATCCTTAAATGCCTTCTATTTTGGTTGCGGACCAATGGCTCCAACTATTTTTGATATTACACACCTCACCGGTTTGTTTCCTCACGGTGAAGAGGTAAGTGCCTCCCTCCAACTTCTCCCAACTGATGTGAAGTTTAATGATTCAAATACTGGACTTTCTTTCGGTAAATTTATTCAAGCCGAAAAGAAACGTAGCACTTTGGTTTCGGATCAAGAGCATTGTGCATTTCTCCTTCAATTTCTAGATAGATTTCTCTTTTGTGTTTCTGCAAATAGTATGACCAAAGAGTTTAAAAATTTAGCCATTGCACTTGCATCAGGCCGAAAATTGGCCGTGGCTCCTTTTGTTCTCAGCCATTTGTATAGATCTCTTTTGATGTTGTAGAAGCTGGCCTTACCCCCTCTGGTGGCCCCCTGTGGATCTTACAATTTTGGCTTTTTGAGTATTTCAAAGATTTTGGCCCTTCTCCAAATCCTGTACCTAAGATAAAACAAACCAGTTTCAGCCGTAGATGGATTTCGGCAGGAACTTCAGGCAAATCTTTTTCTGAATGCATGGCTTTCTTTTGTCAACTTGACTTTTCAAGGGATAATTCTCTCTTCTTTCCCTTTAATGACTCTTCTTTCTTCCCACTTTGGCTCCGACCGTATGGCCTTCTACTTCCCAGTAACAAGTCGGTTTTGACCAAACTTTGGGCGAGTTATTTGATCACTCATGAGCTGCATTATGGTGGACCAATTGAATCTGGAAATTTAAATCAGAAATGTAGCTCCGAACTATACTCACCTGCTCTTTTTGCCCGCCAATTTGGTTTCGTACAAAGTGTGCCCGTGCCTCCATATCTTTTTATTTTAACAAAGAATCCCATGATTAGAAACACCTTTTCAACCAAAAGAGATCTCATCTCAATTTCTAGTGTTCTCCCCACCAAAAGCCTCATGTTTTCTACTTCGAAATCCCCATGTACTCCAAACACCACAGAGGATTTCAAAGTTTGGTGGCAGGCCTTCTTTTGCACCATTCTCTCTGCAATTTCAGCCAAGACTCTTAAAGCTTTTGCTCCTGCAGAAAGTGTTGAGAAATATGGCATAGGTAATCTTTTTGAAATTTGATTTCTATTTATTTTGTACATACCTCTTTTGCATATACCTCACTTTTTATTTTCTTTTATCTTTGTAGTTGTCTCAAAGAGCAAATCTACCAAAGCAAAAAGAAAACTCATTGTGTCCGAAGAGGAAGAATCTGAGGAAGGTGAGCCAGCTCGCACTCCCACTTTTCATCCTGCGTCTGCTCAAAGCCTTCAACACTCCTCCGCACAGGCTGATGATGAAACTGGCGATACGGGCGATTCTTACATCGCGCCCATGCCACTTTCTTTTGTTGCTCCTGTTCATACAACTCCATCCACTGTTCAAACAATTCCAGCCCCAGCTCAAGCAATTCCAGCCCCTGTTTTTACAGCACCAGCCCCTGTTTACACGGCTCCAGCCCCTGTTCCAGTTGTTGAGACACCAGCTACTCCTGCTTCTAAGAAACAAAAGACTGCCGATTCTCCAACCACCAGTGCAATGTCAAATCCAGCGGCATACTTCGAGAGTTTGCGCCGTGTTCTTAGTCAACCAACTCCATCTCCTTCACTTCCTTCATTATCAATTCCAGTCACTTCCTCTCAGATTGAAGATACCAAGAAGATCTTGATTTCTTTGCTGAAATATCCTTTTAAGGAGATGAATCATCCGGGTCGGACAATGTCTCTGAAGGATTCCATTCATGTACTTCTCTCTGCGGATGACATTCCTGTGGCTCTTAGAGGACATCTTCAGCAGCTTCTAAATATTGATGCTTTGAACCGGGATTTTGAGATTGCCCAAAGAAAAATATCAGATGTTGATTCCTTTCTCAATGATTTTGCTGGAATGGTTCTTACTATGAGGAATCAGACGACCCGATTTGATTCTTTGGTTGCCTCCTCTGTCACTGTGCAAACTGATGTTGAAAAATTGAATTCTGAGGTGGTTGAAATTGACCAACTAATTGCTGAGCTTCAGTCCCGCAGAGAGAAAGTCGTTGATAAAATCGCTGACTTCGAGAAACAACTTGATAATATCGAGTCAGCGAAGGCAGAGCTAGCTGGGGAATCTGCACCTATGTTGGAAGTTTACCAAGCAACGCTTCCAAGTGTAGAGGGGTGGCACTAGTCGAAATCTGCGGCTCTTACAAATATCACAGAGATTGAACAACAATGGGCTGATATAGTGAAAGCCTTCCCTGGCTTTTGAGCTTTGTATTCAAACAATCATCACCTTTTGCTACTTTTATTTAATTGTCTAGAACATTATTTTGACTAAATCTAATGTTAATTCCTACTCCTATTCCTACTTTATTTCTCTACTACTACATTTGTGATTTATGCATTTCCCACATGGTAGGAAAATAACGCTTAAGAAATTGTCCATTAATGGCCCTTGGATGTTTTTGGCCATCTAAATTAGACAAAATATAAGCGCCTCCAGAATATACTTCCAAAATTTTAAATGGTCCCTCCCATGTAGGGGACCATTTGCCAAACATAGGATCTTTAATCCCAATTGGCAAAACAGTTTTCCAAACCAAATCTCCCTCCTTGAATACTTTACCTTTCACCTTCTTGTTGTAAGCCCTTTCAACCTTGGCCTTTTGTATAGTTAAAGTATTCAATGCTCTCATCCTTCTTTCATCCATAGATTCCAATTCAATTAACATAGCTTCCGAGAATTCAGCCGGTGTTAATTTATTTTGGAATGCTACTCTTAATGACGGCACCGTTATTTCCAAAGGAAGCACGGCGTCGTGGCCAAAAGTAAGTGTATATGGACTAGTCCCTATACTTGTTTTGAAAGACGTCCTAATGGCCCATAAAGCTTCAGATAACAAAATGTGCCATATCCTGGGATTATCTTCAATCATTTTTTCCACCACACTTTTAATAACTTTATTTGATGCATCAGCCTGCCCATTGGCTTGAGCATAGTACGGCGTGGAATTCAATATTTTAATGCCATACTCCTTCGCAAATGATACAATTTTATCCCCTGTAAAGACAGTACCAGAATCGGCTGTGATAGATTCAGGCAAACCGAAACGGTGAACAATATTTTCTTTAATAAATTGGATCACATCGTCCTGATCAACCTTCTTCATTGGCTTTGCTTCCACCCATTTGGTAAAATAATCCGTAGCTACAATGATAAAACTCTGCATTTTAGACGATGGGGGATAAATTTTACCAATTAAATCCATGGCCCATCCGCGAAAAGGCCATGGTTTAATAATTGGTTGCATTTCCATTGCAGGCACCTTTTGCACAGGGCCATGTTTCTGACATGCGACACACCCTTTAGCATAATTTATGCAATCCGACATAATCGATGGCCAATAATGCCCGTGTCTACGTATTAGCCATCTCATTTTAATGCCGGCTTGGTGTGCGCCACAAATGCCCTCATGCACTTCAGCCATAACCTTTATTGCCTCATTTTTATCCAAACATCTTAGTAATAAACCATCAACCGATTTTCGATACAACACATCCTCATAAATAATATAATTAATAGCCATGTGTTTTAATTTTTTATCGGCTGTGCCATATGGATTTTTTAGGTATTGGATAATCGGCGTTCTCCGGTCATCATTAATTTCCACTTCTTGGTCACAAATTAATACATTATCTCTTTGGCGTACGGATGGCAGAAATTTCTTTTGAACTAAAATTGTCCGGTCCATCACATCCGTTGACAATCTTAACCCAGAAGCTAACTGTGCTAATTCGTTGGCTTCTTGGTTAAATTCTCTTGGGATATAATGAACCGATACATCAGAAAATTCTTCCATTAGTTGTGTTGCCAAAGCGAAATAAGGAGCTAATGTCCAGCTAGTGCATCTATATTCTCCAGCCAACTGTTTAATTACTAGCTGGGAGTCACCGATTATCTCAACCATTTGAATTTTCATTTCCAATAGTAATTCCATTCCAACAATAACCGATTCATATTCGGCTTGATTATTGGAACTTTCAAAATCTAATTGAAACGAAAATTCCAAATGATTTCCATTTGGCGCTATTAACACAATTCCAATCCCTGATTTTCTTTCATTTCTGGAGCCATCAAAAATCAATTTCCAAGGCTTAATGTTTATTAATCCGATTTCCGCCACATCCTCCATCAGACTTTCATCAAGACATGGATGATCGGCCAAAAAATCGGCTAACACTTGCCCTCTCACGGCCCTTTGAGGAATATACAAGAAACAAAATTCAGACAAAGTAAATATCCATTTTCCAATCTTTCCTCGAATTAAAGGCCGAGATAACATGTACTTAATTAAATCAGTACGAGAAATAACATAAACCACTGAACCTAACAAGTACCACCTTAATCTAGTAGCAACAAAATATAAAATTAAACACAACTTGTCTATAGAAGTATATCTAATCTCTACAGCTGATAAAATCCTACTTAAATAATACACAGATTGCTCCTTTTTCTGATCATTTTCTTGAGATAACAATGCTCCAATTGAATCCTCAGCGGCTGAGATATACAACCGTAGAGGTCTCCCTTTCACTGGTGCTATCAACACTGGTGGCTTTATCAATAAACTTTTCAGCGTATCGAAAGCCAATTGGTGTTCCTCTTTCCAGACAAACTGCTCCTGACCTTTTAATTTTAATAAAGGAGAGAAAACTTTTAATTTTCCAGCCGAATTTGAAATAAAATGGCATAAAAAATTAATTTGGCCAATGAATCGTTGTAACTCTTTCTTATTGCTGGGAAGTTTTGCTCCTTGAATTGCTCTAATTTTATTTTTATCAACCTCAATTCCCCTTTTATGTACCAAAAATCCTAAGAAATTCTCGGCTGAAACTCCGAATGCACATTTAAGCGGATTCATTTTTAATTTGTGCTTTCTCATTCGCTCAAATGACATCCTAAGTTCTTCAACATGAGTTTCTTTCTTTTTAGATTTAACAACTATATCGTCAATATAAATTTCCATGAATTTGCCTATCATATCATCAAAAGTTTTATTCATGGTTGACTGATAAGTTGCCCCGGCGTTTCGTAGTCCAAATGGCATTACTATCCAAGCAAATATTCCTAAAGCACCTGGACAACGAAATGCCGTTTTTGGTACATCCTCTTCAGCAATATAGATTTGATTATACCCCGAATGACCATCCATGAATGAGAGTATTTCATTGTTAGATGAACCATCTACCAATAAATCTGCCATTGGCATTGGATACTCGTCTTTCGGGGTAGCCAAATTTAAATTTCGAAAATCAATACAAACCCGAAGTTTTCCATTCTTTTTTAAAACACGGACTACATTGGATAACCATTCCGTGTACCTTATTGGACGAATAAAACCAGCCTCCAGTAGTCGATCGATCTCCTCTTTGATTTTCAGAATTACTTCGTTGGACATCCTCCTTGGGGGCTGTTTGTACGGCTTGAATCCTTCTCTGATGGGTAGCTTGTGTTCCACGAGGCTCCGATCAAGTCCCGGCATATCCTGATAACTCCATGCAAAACAATCAGAATACTCCTGCAAAACAGTAATAATGTCAGCTTTTAAATTTTCATCCAATGCCTGACTAATAAAAGTCGGCTTTGGATTTTCAGGAGTCCCGAGATTTACTTCTTGCAGTAAGTCCTGAACTTCAGCCTGCACATCCTCTAATTTCTCAGGAGCACACTTCAAATCTTCCATGGTAATCCCTTCAGCTGTTACTTCTTCTCCTTCCCAAACAAATTCTGATTCATTCAAGGTAATTTTTTCTTCAGCATACTTTCGGATCTTCTCTAAAATAATCCGAACTGCTGAATCATCCTCACTTTCCAAAGATGTACTATTCATTAATTACTATCATTGAAAAAGCAAGAGATGTTCGGCCTCTCTGGAATTAAATCCATAGTCCGGATATCTTGAGAACAAATTTTTCTAGGTGGAAGACCAATCGCTACTGTGATTCCAGTAGGCTTCCCACATTTATCAAAACCAGTGAACTTTACCGTGCCTACGCCCTCATTGTAAAGACAAGCATCAATTGCATTGGACCCTACTACAAAGGGTTTCCTGTCTGCTGTCACCACCTCAATTTTATCCTCATGCCATAGGACCAAAAACTGATGTAACGATGACGGGACGCACATACTCGAGTGAATCCAGTCACGACCCAACAGTGCATTGTAACTTGACGTTGAATCAATTACAAAAAATGCTGCGGTCATTTTCTTTGAACCCACAATTAATTCCAATGGGACTACTCCTCTTGTTGCAGTCACGCCCCCAGAGAAATTAGTCACAGTCACCTCTGTTGGCACTAAATCGGATTCATCTTTTCCCACCTTCTTCATCATCGCTATTGGCAACACATTTACGGCGGCCCCGTTATCCACCAAAATCCTGCTAACAGGGCATCCGTTTAAATAGGCTTGAATGTACAAAGGTTTGAGGTGTTGAGCCATCCTTTGAGTTGGTTTTTCAAAGGTGGCTCTCTCACCATCAGTACTCAGTACAGGAGCACAGGCCTCTGTTTGTTCAACTAAAGCCTCCTCCATATGACTTTCACCATGTTGAGATTCAATTATTTGGCTCTCTTCCTTTGCCTGAAAAATCAATGGCAAGACAAATGCCACGTTACAAGACATTGTCTTTGGAATAGTGCCGAATTGAATATCAAACTCTTCCAGGTCATCACGGTCTTTTTCAGAACAAGAACCCTCTCCTTCCTCTGCATCAAGGCTTATTTGTAATCCCCCCAATATATTTTCTACCTGTTGGGTGCCCAGAGCTCCTTCTTCAACCGGGATTTCCATGTCTTTCTCAATTTTACTTAGAATCTCGGCTACAGGAGCTGTTTCGGCCGTAATTTTTGCTTTTGCCACGGCCGAAACGACTGCTGACTTTTTCTTTTGCAACAACTTTCTCCGCTGTAGTCGTCTTTTCTGGGTTTTGGTCAATTTTCGTGGGAATTTTGGATGTTCAACCCTCACCCATCGTTTATGCTCAACTCGAGGAGGACGCACCATCCTTGGCCTATTTACCCAAGGCGGTAAAGGGACCACAGGTTGGCGCACTGGAGGCCTAACACGCTGATTTTCCATCCTTGGAGTATTGTGCTGAACCAGTGTTGGCATTCTCCGCTGGCTTTGCACCCCTGGAAAATTCATTCTCGGCTTCCATTCAAATCTAGGCCGATGCACTTCTGTTTCACACATTTGACAAAGTGTTTGTGAATGATTCCTTGGTCTGAACGGAAAATTAACCCGTCCATTATTCTGAAAGAACCTTCCTCCCCCATTATTATAACCATTCATCTGGTTGTTGCTACGCATTGACCCTCTTTGGTTGAATGGTGACATGGGTGTGAGCATTAGGCGAAAATCAACTGACGCTACGCCGAGCCCAAAAGTTGGTGGGAAAGTTTCCACCTCCACTTCCATCTGTTGCTTCTCTTTGTCAGGGAATTTTAACAACCCCTTATCGATGTGATCCTGTATCACATTCCGAAAAACAATACAATCGTTAGTATTATGTCTTTTCGAATTATGCCACTTACAGTACTCTATCTTTTTTAATTCTTCAGGCGGTGGGATTTTATGTCCATCAGATAATTTTATCACTTTAGCATTCAAAAGATGGTCAAAAATCTCACTTGCCTTAGATATATCAAAAGAGTATTGTTTAGATGTCTCATACACATTTTTCCCAGAAGATTGAACAATTGGGACATCTTTATCCTTTTTAAATAAGGCCTGGCATACAATGGGTTTTTTAGTAATGATTTCAGCCATAGCAATATCGTAATTTGGATCATGATAGTAGGTACCCAAAGATGAACTTTTCATTTGGGATTCCTCTTTCAACAACCATTCATATCTAGCTACTCTAGCTGACAACTCATATAAATCCTCAAATTCCATTCCATCGAACTTTTTGCGTAGCTCAATATTTAACCCATTTTGTGCCAATTTAACAAATTCTTTTTCAGGCAAATAAACCATACATTTACTTCTAGCAATTTTGAAACGAGATAAATATTTTTCAGCCGACTCTCCAGGTAATTGTCTATATCTAGACAAGTCAGCCATAGTAACCTCATGCTCATTTCTAAAAAACTGAGTATGAAATTTTTCTTCCATATCTCGCCAAGTACAAACAGAATTGGACGGCAAGTTAATATACCAAGTAAACGCGTGCACTGTCAAAGAACTTGCAAATAACCATAATTTGAAAAAATCATTAACAGAAAACTCTCCACATTGCATGGTAAACCTTCCGATGTGCTCGACCGTAGATTGATTCCCATCACCAGAAAACAAAGAAAATTCAGGTACTTTAAAACCTCGTGGGAATTCATAATTACGGTCTATCCACTCCGGATAAGGTTTCCTATATGTAGGTCTATTCATCCTCCTTGCTGGGTTTTGTCCAACCACCTCTTGAATCATATTAAAAATATCATTACGGTCTAACACTGGTGGTTGGCCTAAAGCACCTTGATATCTATTATGTGCAATGTTCTCACCTATTTGAGGCATAGGAGGTTGCCCCCCGAGCCTTAATGGCGGGACCATTGACACTTGATCTGGATAATGATTTGCCGGCCCTATTACAGGCGGCATGTTATGATAATTAGGCGCATTTGTCTGACCTCCAAATATTTCGAAGGGTTGTTGCCCCCCGAGTGTATCATCAAACGCATTTCTGCCGCCTTGCCTATTAAACGTTGGGTCCGGCCTTGGTTGCCCAACGCCGTTCCTAAACTGTTGAGTAGGCAATGCGGCTGAAATGATTGGAGGTCTATTCTCAATTAAAGTAGCAGGTGGTGGGTAACGAAGTGGCATTGACGTCCTAAGGTGCTCAGCGCTTCCCGAGGACTGTCCTGCCATTTCGGCCGTAGGAAAATCTAATTTACCACCAACACTTTCTTGAGAACGTTCTTGGTTGAACGATCCTCTTTCCATGCTTCGGCTCATGTCAAAAATAGTCTTATTGACTGATCCGAATGCACTTGAGAATTCTTGATTAAGTACCTGCAAATTATTTGACAATTTTTCACTCCCCAATTGTAAATCACTTGACATTTTTGCGATACTCAATTGAAGATCCATAGACAACTTTGCATTGCTTTCACGAAAATCACTAGACATTTTTGTGATACTTTCCTGAAAATCAGCAGACAATTTTGCATTATTTTCACGGAAATCATTAGATATTTTAGCAATACTTTCGTGCAAATTGCCTGACATTTTTGTAACATTATCCTGTAATTTTCCCGACATCCTTGCATTATTTTCTGTGAGGGTCTCCATGCTCTCACTATTGCGTTGGATTATTTCCTGAAAAATTCCAACAGAAGATGGAGACATCAATGGCAACGGCAGGGAAGTTTCCTCTCGCCGAACATCTTCATGAAGCGGAACCTCCCCTCACGGGGCATCCCCAACAGGAAGCTGCTCGCTTTCGGAAACGCCTTCCGTTTGCTTATTCTTGCTTCGAGTCATCATTATGAATAAAAAATCAAACAGAGTCCCACCGGGCGTGCCAAATATGTTTGCACAAAAATTGGCCTTCGGTGTACGCGGGCGTGCCAGAACTAGGATAGTTCAGAATCAAGCCAATCCTTTCGACCCAGGGCGCCTATTGATCAGAAGAAAGCCAAGAAATCAATCAATATTGATTTTCGACCGATCAATAAGCCACCTACAAATCGAGATTGGATGAAAAGAGAGTAGGCGATTGTGTAAGGGGTGGGATTCTTCCCTTTATCAGGGTTCTTTCTTGCCTATGGCTGGCCAATAGGACTTTAAAAATAAAATTACAGAATGAAATGAAGAGAGAAGAAGAAATTGCAATTAAACTAAGTAGATAGAATGAACTAATTTAAGAGCAAGTAACAGCAAACTAAATTAATTAAATTAGAGATAGGCTAATTTAATTGAATTAAAGAGAGCTACTCTATGAAGAAGTGCAGTAAATTACCATAAAATAAAGAACCGATTACAGCTAGTAAGAATAAATAACAATTGCTGGA
>JAESVK010047798.1:0-11510 GCA_017140935.1 Hamamelis virginiana | reverse complement strand
CATCCCATAAAGCCATCTTCTCCATCCTCCATCTCACGCACCCTCGCGCTTCACCCATCATCGCACCATCCCACTGCACTTCCACCGCGCCACCATCTCGCCGCCACCAAGCACCGCCAGCGCATCATCCCCCTCCCTTTTGCTCTTCAATCTTTTCTCTAACAAGCCCAAGCTCTTGCCGCTGCTGTGCATATCTTCCCGCGGTTCGTCTTGGCCGCCACTGCTACTCACTCTCCTCATCTCCTACAAACCCCGTAAAGCACCATAAATCCTTCATTTTGTGTGTTTATTCTGGAATGTGATTTTGTTTTTGTGAAGCTCTGTTGGGAAAAAGTTTTTGCCATTTGCTATAATTGGGTTGTGTTGTTCGCTTTTGGGTATGGATTGAGCCTGGATGTTAGGCTTGGTGTTTCTGCTGAGGAATAGAGATTTATTTGCTGAGTTTGGGTTAATCTTATTGGTTGAGAAGTTGCTGTTGTGGGGTTGGTTACACTAAATTGTTGGTGAATGTTGGGTTGGAGCCTGGATGTTAGGCGTTGTGTTTTAGCTGCTGCTGGGATTTTGGGTTTTGTTTGCTGGATTTTTCATTGGTTGTTTTGGGGCATTTTGCTATAGTGTTGTGTGATTAGTTTGGATTGAGGCTATTTGGTTTGCAGAGTTGGGAGTTGAATTTCTTCTGATTTTGGGATTGATTTTGTTGTGTACTGCTGGTTGCTCTAATTGTCATGGCTCGCACGAAAATGATTAAGAAGAGGAAGGCTACTGCTAGCCCCTCACAAAAGGCCGCTTAAAAAGGCAAAACCAAATAGAAAAAGGTAAAGCCCATTGAGCCTTCAGTCGAGGATGAAGATAGGTCCTACATTGGGCCTAGAAAAAATGTGAAGCTCACCTCGGAGGAATCGATTAGCAGACGGACTGCATCTTGTGAGCGTATGGTGGACAATAAAAATCTGGTGCCAAATGTGGTTGTCAATACCATTGCAAGTCCAGGCTTGAAGCACGTGTTTTCAGAAGTCGAGGGTTACAAGCTAGCTCTGGCCAAGGATTTTTATGCTTGCTTATCATTGGTAAAAGATGAAGGCACTGTTTAGGGATTGTTTGAGGTATCAATGGTGGGGAAGTATTGAATGGTGGCTGATGAATGAAATTGTTTTGTTTTGGAATTGAAACTTTTGTATTGACAGTTGGGGACTTATTTTGGTTTACTTAGGTCCATTTCTAGCTTATTTTTGTTGTGATGATCTCTAATGGTAGAGTAGGGTTTTTGTGGTTGTGGTGGTTCTTTTTGGGTAGAAAACCTTAGCTTCACTGAAAACCACCACATTTTGGTCCCAATCTCTTGTAATCCAGTGTCATTACAACCATATTAAAGACCTTTTTGATTTAGACTGTGTTTGTGTTCAAGATTGAGCATTTGATATTACTGTGCATATGTTAATGTGTTTTTGTGATTTCTCCTTTCACCATTTAAGTTATTTGAACTTGAATGTTTTCTTATGTAGGATATTTGTAAAATCTTTGTTTGTATGTTTGTTCTTAGTTCCATTCTTTCAACTTTGTGTTTGTCTCTTTGTGCTCTCATGATAGGTTAACTCTTGGGTAATTATTGCATTAATGATTGGTGATTATTTTTGTCTGTGCATAAGCTTATTTTGAGTAAACTTGTTCAAAGGTTTGCATTACTTAGGAATAGTCAATCTTGGGAGCATATGATGTTTAAATGACTATAGCTTGTGTCAGGAAGGTTTTTCTAGTCTCTGATATATCTTTTTGCTAGGGACTAGCAAAATTCAAGTTTGGGGGTGTGATTAGCATCATAAATCACATTTTTAGCAGTGCTTTTATCCCCATTTTGTCGCAAATTCTAATTCAAATATCATTCTTTTGTTGCATTTGACTTAATGTTTACTTTTTAATGCTTTATAGGTTTTTGTTGTCAAAGAGTGGGTTGAAGGCCCTCTTTTCGGCAATCTTTTTGTTGTTGCAAAGTATTGGAGCATGATTGGATTGAGCTTGGTGAAGTTCGGAAACAGAACGAAGCTTTTTGGCAAAAGTTGCTCCTCACTACCGGTAGTGGAATCCTACTACCAGTAGTAGGAATTATCAGGAAATTCAATCAGGGAACCAGAGAGCTTTTCAACCGGTAGTGAACTTACTACTGGTAGTAGAGGGCCCGCGCAGCAGAGTTCTATTTTTCACTTTTCGGTGGCAAACTTGTAATTCCTTCAAACTTTTTGTAGCCCTAAAGTAAAGGAAAGGGGTTTTTACCCCAGCAGCCGTGGAAAGGAGGGAAAATTACACACTTTTAGGTTTCTCTCTCTAGTTTTTCTTCTTCTCTTAGGTTTTCTCCATAGATTTTAGGGCTTTTAATTTCTCTCTTAAATTTCCCTCTAGATTAGTTAATACTTAGTTTAATCACTTGGTTTATGTTAGATTTAGTTAGTTCTTGCTTTATTTCACTTGTAATCCATAGATTTGGTTGTTCCATCCTACTTTTAGCTTGAAGACTTTGTATTTTCATCTTTTTGGTAATATAGAAGCTTTTATTTCAGATTTTATGCATTTATTGTTCTTCTTTGTGCATTTACTCCTATTTATGGCTAGCTAATCACCCAAAGATGGGTTCTATGGTGGATTTCTTCTCCAAGCCCTAGGTAAATGATGCTCTCTCATCTCAAAAGCTTTCAAATGTCAATGGAATGAAGTCTAAACACTCTCTCATCTTTTGAATCCTTGTAATTTCATATTCATGACCATTTTATGACTAGTTAAGCTTGTTGTGTTTGGTTTGTGAGCACATATGCAAATTACTTGTTTGTGAAAATGCCCAAGAGAGTTTTGAACTTTATTCTATCATTTATTTCACTTTATTTAAGCCTTTATTGTCAAATCGTCCAACCAAGACCATAGAGTAAATGGAATCTTGGTTGAGTTTTGTTTGAGAGCTCATTTATCAAAGGTTTGGTAAGAATGAACCCATAGGACCCATCCCCTTCATTCATCAAGTTTTCATTCTCAAATTGCCATTAATTTGGCACAAATCTTTCACAACAAACAAACCCCCATGTTTTACATTTTTTTGCATTTATTGGGTAACAAGACCTAAGAATCGAGTAGAACCTATTCCACTCCCTGTGGATATGACCTAGGGACTCCTAGAAATTATTGCTTGACGACCGGTGGATTCCTACGCTTGGGAGTTTATTGCGCATCACATTTTTAGTTCAAGCAGGCATTTGATACCATCAGAAGGTATTTGAGCAACCCACCAATCCTAGTTCCCCCGCGACAAGGTGAACCGTTATTACTCTACTTAACTGTCACCGAAACCGCGATGGGAGCTATGTTAGCTCAATATCTTGAAGAATCCTTGAAAGAGAATGCCATCTATTACCTCAGCAAGAAGATGACAGATTATGAAGTGAACTATAGTACTTTGGAAAAGACATGCGTGGCATTGGTATGGGCAACTCAAAAGCTTCGCCATTACATGATGTCTTTCCAAGTACTCTTGATCAGTCGAATGGACCCATTGAAGTATCTGCTTGAGAAGCCTGCTTTGTCCTATAAAACAGCGCGGTGGTTATTATTATTGTCAGAATTCAACATTCAGTATGTACTGCAGAAATCAGTAAAAGGAAGAGCTATAGCAGAACACTTGGCAGAATGTGCTACTTCACAAGCAGACAATGGCAATTACCAGTTCCCGGATGAAGAAATCCTTGTGATAGAGAAGAAGGTGTGGAAAGTGCACTTTGATGGAGCATTGAATAGGAAAGGATGTGGCATAGGAGTTTGTCTGGAGACACCTGAAGATGTGATGATACCTGTGGCAGTGAAACTGAACTTTAAGGCAACCAATAACATAGCTGAGTATGAGGCTTGCATTTTAGCTTTAGAATCAGCATTAGCCTTGGGAGTAGAAGAGCTTGAAGTGTATGGGGATTCAGCCCTTATCATATGCCAAACTAGAGGAGAATGGAAGAGTAAGGATGAGAAGCTACTGCCATATCATGATTATCTAGAGACACTGGCGAAAGAATTCCGTCAAATAAAATTCTTTTACCTGTCTAGGCAAAAGAACAAGTTTGCGGATGCCTTAGCCACTCTAGCATCCATGGTAGAGATTCCAATAGAAGGGGGAGTAGCACCGATGATCATTGAATCTAAAGAAGAACCCATCTATTGTTGTGCCCTAAGGGAAGGAGAACCAAACAACGGGAAGCCATGTTATCATGATATTCAGCAGTACTTAGAAAAAGGGGAGTATCCACCAGAAGCATCCTATGTTGACCGAAGAACTTTGAGAAGATTGGCTAGCCAGTTCATCTTATGCAGTGGGAAATTGTATAAAAGATCTTATGACGGTGTCCATCTCTTGTGTGTAACAGAAGATGAAGCAGAACGGATCATTCAGGAAATACATGAAGGGGCTGGGGCTCCACATATGAATGGGTATATGCTCGCAAAGAAGATTATGAGACTGGGTTACTATTGGTTGACCTTAGAAAGTGATTGTGCTAAACATGTTAAGAAATGCCATAAGTGCCAGGTGTTTGCAAGTGGTAAGCATCAGCCATCCATGCCACTCACTACCATGTCATCACCATGGCCGTTTGCAACATGGGGCATTGATATCATCGGCAAGATCACTCCTGCGGCCTCGAATGGGCCCGAGTACATATTGGTGGCCATAGATTACTTTACCAAATGGGTAGAAGCAGCGTCGTACAAGACTTTGAATGCTAAGCAGGTTGCCAAGTTCATACAGTGCAACATCATCTACCGGTATGGAGTGCCACGGGAGTTTATTTCAGACAATGGGCAGCATTTCAAAAAAGAGACCGAAAAGCTTCTTAAGAAATATGGTATAGTACATCACCATTCATCTCCTTACCGTCCGCAGACTAATGGAGCAGTGGAGGCAGCTAATAAGAATTTGAAAACCATTTTGAAGAAGACCACTGATACGTACAATGATTGGCAGGAGAAGTTGCCTCTGGCATTGTGGGGCTATCACACATCCATTAGAGCGTCAATTGGGGCTACGCCCTACTCGTTAGTGTATGGTATGGAAGCAGTGTTACCAATTGAGTTAGAGATACCTTCACTAAAGGTAGTTATGGAAAGCCAACTAGCAGAAGTCGATTGGATGAGGGATAGATATGAACAGCTGTCCCTAATTGATGAGAAGAGATTGAGGGCCCTGTACCATGTTCAAGGTTATCAGAGAAGAATAGCTCGAGCATTCAACAAGAGAGTTAAAAACAGGGGCTTAAAGAAAGAGGATTTGGTACTCAAAGAAATCAGAATGCCAATTCATGATCCAAGAGGGAAGTTCAAGCCAAGTTGGGTGGGACCCTACATCATCAAAGAGATACTATCAGGCGGAGCCGTGCGTCTTATGGACATAGATGGGATCGAATTCTCTCAACCTACCAATTTGGATCAATTGAAAAAGTATCATGTATAAATAAAAAAAAAAAAAGAAGCCCGCTAAGTAGAAAACCTGAAAAGGCTGCTTTGGCAAAAATTAGGGCAAGAGCTCGCTAGGTAGAAAACCTGCAAAGGCTGCCTAGGCAAAAAGTAGAGCATTTTAAAAAAAACAAAAAAAAATAAAAAATATAATATAAATAAAAAAATGTTTTTCAATTGATCCCACGAACTACAAGGACCTGATTCTCCAAGTATTCAAAACAAGAAAGTTGAAAGTTTTATGAAGAAAAGAAATATTCAAAGGATGGAGATATGTAGGCAGCCCATAAAGTTACCTTGGATGCGGTCCAATTTCCTATGGCAAAACAACCCTGTGTTTGTTTTCAATTGCAATTATTTGCAGTGATTTATTCAAAACTAAAAAGATAGAATTCTTTTATTCATGAAATAAAGAGAAACCTTTCAAAGATCTATTACATGCCATATGATTCTAATTCCATTCATTCTAAATAAAAAGCATGGGAAATGTGCTTCAAGAGTTCTGTCAATTCCTTCGTTCCTTCCTTGAAGTTTCTTCAGAGTCATCATCTCTTCTTCCCTTGTAAAGTACTACTTGTAAAGCATTAGGTGGAAGTGACGAAGTGTCCCCTCGCTCTTCAGATGAAAGACTTTCGATAAGTCATGAGATCCTAGCCTTCATTTCTTGTTCCCGAGTACCCATATTCTGAGATAACCATTGCCTATAAGCCTTATCCAGTTCAAAAGGCCCATGAGAGAAATCAATGTGAGTTGTGCGCAATACAGATGGCTACCTTGATATTAAAGCCTTTACCACCGATGGAGAGATCGCCTTGGAAGTGTAAGTATGCTCTGAGAGAGATGGAATTGTCTGTTTGGTTTCCATTTGGCGAAGCAATCGGGTTGCTCAATTGAAAGAATTACACTTCAATCCTACCAAAATCACCGCAGATAATGGCCAGAACAGTTCCAGTCATGCACATACACCATAAAAGTGAGAAAACTTGTTTTGGTACAAAGGTTTGCAAATTACATATGATTTTCAAAATGAAACCCCGTGTCTCATAGAAGAGTAGTCAACGTCTTCGAGAGCTCCTCCTTATCCCTCTGCTAGATCCCTCTCCAGCTGAAGAATGACGTGGTGGGTCAGGTGCCTGAAACGGTGTTCACAGTTTGATCAGTTTGTGAAAAGGGAAGGAAGACGAATTTGAGAATGTGATTTGAAGTTACCTGTTGACGAGTGAGAGCGGAAGTCCTCAAGCTCATCCTGCGAAGGTCACGCCTCATGGCAGTAGTAAGATCAATGTAATCCTGGCAATACTCTCGAGGGACCTGTCAGAAATGAATGATGTCAGTGTATCAGTGGGAATGTGTGTGCAGTTAATTGGTTCAGTGGGAGGTTCACCTGTTCGTAAGAAGGATCTATGTGATATCCCTCATCGACTGAAGGTCGTGAAATAGTAGAAGTCATGAAATTGTCTTCAACTATTAGTTCTATGTTCCAGTCTGCAGACTGTAAGGCAGGAGGCCTATTTGTTTCTTGATCATCATCATTAACAGCAGCTCTAGAGCTTTGACCCCGGGAACGGCGACTCTGTGGACATAAAAGATAAAGTTTTGTGATTGCATTTACAGAGATGAAGGGAGGTGTTTTATTTACATACCCTCTCAGGCAGTTCTCCAGTCGCTAAAGGGCGCATCAAAAACTGTTGGTAGAAGACCTCATAGCTCGCATCAGAGAAAAGGAAAGCGGAAAGATCCACTCCTCTCTTGGACTCTAACAGGGCCTCACCCTTCAGTTTATCAGTGTGACGCATATTTGCAGGAGGCAGAAAAGGCACTCTAGCTGCATCCATGTTTCCATAAACTTGGCAATAGACTCTTTCACCCAAGTACCAGTATCTGCCAGCAGGCCCCTCAAACAAGATTCGCCTATGTGTTAGGAGTACACTATGCATGTGGGGGAGCCAAAGTAGTCCTCCAAGTACCCCATGGTCCCAGTTCACCTGAAGATTATGAAGAGTATGAGAGTTGAATTTGGAAGATTAAGAGGAAGACAATGGTTTGAGATTTTGCCTGTTCTGCAGTGAGACCGGCAAGGATAGCTTTGGCAGCAGCATAATCATATCTATGGAGGTTGGAGTGTTTCCTGTGGCATGGATCAAAGCGAGCTAGAAATGGCCATTGGTTAACCCCCTCTTTCAAGAGAGGACAACCAAGACCCAAGTAGATGAATGCCCATACCTGCATGAAAGAAAGATCAGGGAATTGATGAAAATATGGAAAGATTCTATTGAAAGACAATTGGGTGAAATCAGTACCTGCCATATGAAAGCCAAGCAGCCGAAATCCTGGGCAGCATCTCGAGATTTGTCACACATGGAGCGATACATAGTCGCTAATGCAGCTCCGCCCCAGTCATACAGGCGAACATTATCCGTGTCCTCCAAACTCTTCAAAAAGCCTAGAGGGGCTATGTCCTGTGTACCTGCAAAGAAAGTGCATGAGAGCAGATACAAAATGAATGCACGGGCAATATCCTCAGGTTCCCCTCCCTCCTCTTCATTTTGAATACTGAAGTAATTATAGAGCCAAGAGCGCCTGACTCCTCTTTTTGTCAAAGGAACATTTTCAACGCCCAAGAGATTGTGCAAGTATTCTTCATCAGTGTGAGCTTCTTCATAAAAGGCGAGTGGTTGGCCTCCAATATGAAGTCCTGTTATCATAGTGAAATCGAGTGGGGTCATGGTCATTTCCCCAAACCCAAAGTGAAATGTGTTGGTGGTGTCCCACCAGAGTTCAGAAAGAGCAATCATAGCCATTCTATCCATGTTGTCGAGCCAGAGAGAATCCAAGAAGAACTTAAAGCCTGCTTGCTCAACAATGGCCTTGGCTTGGGGTTGGCGTGTCTCCATTAATTCCCACCATTTGATGAGCTTACCGAAGGAGTATCTTGTACGGATTTCGAAATTGGGCTGCATAAGCACATTTGGGGTTATATTCCCATCAAAGCAAATGTTGTTATTTCTAAAGGAATGTTGATTCAAATGTAATGCAAGTATGACTATTGATTTACATATCATGAATGAAGTAAAATTTATGCTTTGAATGAGCCAAAATGATCAATACATTTTCAAAAGGTTTTTACAAAAAAGATGTATGCATATTGTATGACACCATTTATTATCAAAGGCATGGGTGGTGTCACCAAAATCCAAAATGTTTCAAATTCAAAATTGATGGTGTTTTAATCAAATTAAACATCATAGAAAATTTTTGAGATACTTTACTTGGCATGAAATGACTTGTAAAGAAGAAAATGGATAATGGCGTCATTGAGGCATTTTATCAAACATGTGATATGCATATTTTCAAAATGATATTTTCAAAGAAGATTGATCATGGCAAATACTTTCTAAAATCCTACAAAAATCATTGAAACATGATTAGGATATGTTTGATTTGAAAAATCAAAGTTTACTTCATTGAGGCATTTCATCAAACACTTGGTGTGCACCATTGACAAGCTTGTGAAGCTATGAAATGGGGTTCCCATGCTTTTCCCAAAGGTTACAATGATATGAAAATCAACAACCACAACATGCAAACAAGCATTTTAATTCAATCAATTGCATATGAATCAAGAATTATTGAGGAAATTTAACTTACATTGTCTTTGGAGTGAATATATGAAAGATGTGTTCTAGGCTCCAAAAGTAGAGATGGTGGATGGGAGTCTCCATATGAGGGTACCTTGTATCTAGCTTTGACTTCCAAGAATGGATATTTCAAGTAAGGTGGAGGAAATTGATTTCTATCCATTTTTGAAGAGAATGGAGTATGTGGGAAATGGAGAGGTTCACACCAAATGAAGACAAGTTGAAGAACTTGAGAGAATGAAGATGATTTTGTGTTGGCAAGAGTGCAAACCAAAGATTTGGTTGAGTATGTATGAATTGAAGATCAAAACCTAGGGTTTTGGAGCAAAACCAAGCTTGGAAGTGGTTTAGAATGAGCACAAGAGTGCACATGAGCATGAGGGGCTTAAAAAGAAAAAGAATTTCGGGTCACACATGGTGACCGTCCTAGCTAGGACGGCCACCAGTGTGCCCCAATTTGATTTTCTCAAATTTTGTTTTTTCGGTCAATTTCCTCCAAAATTAGTTCATGTTTTGCATGGAAATTACCACTAAATGATGATTTTGAATGATGATTTTGAAATGATGATTTTGAAAACATTATATATGGGAGAAGTACCATATAATTGAGGCTGTGTTCATGTGGGAGATGTACCATATGAACAATGAGTTTGAAGTTATTTTATGTGAGACATAAAATAACGATTTGAATTGTCTTATGTGATTATTTTATGTGAAACATAAAATGATGAGGTGAGATTATTTTATGTGAGATATAAAATAATGCTTTATATGGGAGATGTACCATATAATTGATGATATGTTCACATGGGAGATGTACCATGTGAACGATGAATTTGAGTTATTTTATGTGAAGCATGAAATAACATTTTGAATTGTTTGTGATTATTTTATGTGAAACATAAAATGATAAAGTGAGAATATTTTATGTGAGACATAAAATAACGCTTTATATGGGAGATGTACCATATAATTGATGATATGGGAAATGTACCATATGAACAATGAATTTGAAGTTATTTTATGTGAGACATAAAATAACGATTTGAATTATCTTATGTGATTATTTTATGTGAAACATAAAAAGATGAGGTGAGATTATTTTATGTGAGACATAAAATAATGCTTTATATGGGAGATGTACCATATAATTGATGATATGTTCACATGGGAGATGTACCATGTGAACGATGAATTTGAGTTATTTTATGTGAAGCATGAAATAACATTTTGAATTGTTTGTGATTATTTTATGTAAAACATAAAATGATGAAGTGAGATTATTTTATGTGAGACATAAAATAACGCTTTATATGGGAGATGTACCATATAATTGATGATATGGGAGATGTACCATATGAACAATGAATTTGAATTGTTTTATGTGAAACATAAAATAGTGATGTGAGATTATTTTATATGAAATATAAAATAATGATCTTTATACGGGAGATGTACCATGTAAAGAGTTGATTTTAGAGGCTTATATGGGAGATGTACCATATAAAGTGATGGGTTTGAATTGTTTTATGAGAGACATAAAATAACGTGTTTAAAACATTTCATGTGAGACATGAAATAATAAATTTGGATTATTTTATGTGAAACATAAAATAATGTGTTTGAAATATTTCATGTGAGACATGAAATAGTGATATGAAATTATTTTATGTGAAACATAAAATAATGGTTTATATGGGAGAAGTACCATATAATTGATGATATGTTCACATGGGAGATGTACCATGTGAACGATGAACTTGAGTTATTTTATGTGAAGCATGAAATAACATTTTGAATGATTTGAGATTATTTTATGTGAGACATAGAATAATGCTTATATGGGAGATGTACCATATAATTGATGATATGTTCATATGGGAGATGTACCATATGAACAATGAGTTTGAATTGTTTTATGTGAAGCATAAAATAATGGTTCGAAAATGTTTATATAGGAGAAGTACTATATAAATAATATTTCTTATGGGAGATGTACCATAGGAATAATGAGTCTGGACTATTTTATGTGAGAGAAGTATCACATAAAATGATGGCTTGTATGTGTTTATGTGAGAGAAGTATCACATAAAATAATGATTTGTGTATGCTTATGTGAGTGAGATATCACATAAATGTTTGTTTTGTGGTTTGTCGGTGTGATTGATTTTGAAATAATTGGAAGTGTGACTTCCAAGAATTATTTTCATTCTGGATTTGTTCAGGAAATAAATCTCAATGTTTGTGAGATGTTGGTTGAATCATCCCTCTTTTGTTGCGGCAAAATGGGATGTCATTTTGTTTCGTTGGTATTACATGGCGAAGCCATGAAACACCAACGAGGGGCTTCTGTGGACACCCCATTTTTACCAATTATTTCTACTATGTGTCCATGCA
>JAESVK010047797.1:0-11608 GCA_017140935.1 Hamamelis virginiana | reverse complement strand
CATTTTGAAAATATGCATATCACATGTTTGATAAAATGCCTCAATGACACCATCATCCATTTTCTTCTTTACAAGCCATTTCATGTCATGTAAAGTATCTCAAAAATTTTCTATGATGTTTAATTTGATTAAAACACCATCAATTTTGAATTTGAAACATTTTGGATTTTGGTGACACCACCCATGCCTTTGATAATAAATTGTGTCATACAATATGCATACATCTTTTTTTTTTTTTTTGTAAAATCCTTTTGAAAATGTATTGATCATTTTGGCTCATTCAAAGCATAAATTTTACTTCATTTCATGATATGTAAATCAATAGTCATACTTGCATTGCATTTGAATCAAAATTCCTTTAGAAATAACAATATTTGCTTTGATGTGAATATAATCTCAAATGTGTTTATGCAGCCCAATTTCGAAGTCCGTACCAGATACTCCTTGGGTAAACTCATCAAATGGTGGGAATTAATGGAAGCACGCCAACCCCAAGCTAAGGCCATTGTTGAACAAGCGGGCTTTAAGTTCTTCTTGGATTCTCTCTGGCTCGACAACATGGATCGAATGACCATGATTGCTCTCTCTGAACTCTGGTGGGACACCACCAACACCTTCCACTTCGGGTTTGGGGAAATGACTATGACCCCATTTGACTTCACTATGATTACAGGACTTCATATTGGGGGCCAACCACTCGCCTTTTATGACGAAGCTCACACTGATGAAGAATACCTGTACAACCTTTTGGGCGTTGAAAATGTTCCTCTGACAAAAAGAGGAGTCAGGCGCTCTTGGCTCTATAATCACTTTAGCATTCAGAGTGAAGAGGAGGGAGGGGAACCCGAGGATATTGCCCGTGCATTCATTCTGTATCTGCTCTCATGCACTCTCTTTGCAGGTACACAGGACATAGCCCCTCTAGGCTTTTTGAAGAGTTTGGAGATTACAGATAATATTCATCTGTATGACTGGGGCGGAGCTGCATTAGCGACTATGTATCGCTCCATGTGTGACAAATCGCGAGATGCTGCTCAAGACTTTGGTGGCTTGGCTTTCATATGGCAGGTACTGTTTTCACCCAATTGTCTTTCAATAGAATCTTTCCATATTTTCATCAATTCCCTGATCTTTCTTTCATGCAGGTATGGGCATTCATCTATTTGGGTCTTGGTTGCCCTCTCTTGAAAGAGGGGGTTAACCATTGGCCATTTTTAGCCCGCTTCGATCCATGTCACAGGAAGCACTCCAACCTCCATAGGTATGATTATGTTGCTGCCAAGGCTATCCTTGCTGGTCTTACTGCAGAACAGGTAAAATCCCAAACCACTGTCTTTCTCTTAAATCTTCTGAATTCAACTCTCATACTCTTCATAATCTTCAGGTGAATTGGGACCCATGGGGTACTTGGAGGACTACTTTGGCTCCCCCTCACATGCATAGTGTACTCCTAACACATAGGCGAATTTTGTTTGAGGGGCCTGCTGGCAGGTACTGGTACTTGGGTGAAAGGGTCTGTCGCCAAGTCTATGGAGACATGGATGCAGCTAGAGTGCCTTTTCTGCCTCCTGCAAATATGCGCCATACTGATAAACTGAAGGGCGAGACCCTGTTAGAGTCTAAGAGAGGAGTGGATCTTTCTGCTTTCCTTTTCTCTGATGCGAGCTACGAGGTTTTCTGTCAACAATTCTTGATGCGCCCCTTGGCAACTGGAGAACCTCCTCAAAGGGTATGTAAATATAACACTTTCTTTCATCCCTGTAAATGCAATCACAAAACTTCATCTTTATGTTCACAGAGTCGCCGTTCCCTGGGTCAAAGCTCTAGAGCTGCTGCTAGTGATGATGATCAAGACACGAATAGGCCTCCTGCCTTACAGCCTGCAGACTGGAACATTGAGCTAATAGTTGAAGACAATTTCGTGACTTCTACTATTTCACGACCTTCAGTCGATGAAGGATATCATATAGACCCATCTTACGAACAGGTGAACCTCCCACTGAATCAACACACATTCCCACTGATACACTGACATTATTCATTTCTGACAGGTCCCTAGAGAGTATTGCCAGGATTACATCGATCTTACTACTGCCATGAGGCGTGACCTTCGCCGGATGAGCTTGAGGACTTCCGCTCTCACTCGTCAACAGGTAACTTCAAATCACATTCTCAAATTCATCTTCCTTCCCTCTTCACAAACTGATCAAACTGTGAACACCATTTCAGGCACCTGACCCACCACGTCATTCTTCAGCTGGTGAGGGATCTAGCAGAGGGATAAGGAGGAACTCTCGAAGACGTTGATCAATCCTCTATGAGGCACGGGGTTTCACTTTGAAAATCATATGTAACTTGTAAATATTTGTACTAAAACAAGTTTTCTCACTTTTATGGTGTATGTACATGACTAGAACTGTTCGGGCCGTTATCTGCTCTGTTCTCTAGGTTATTCTGTGGTGATTCTGGTAGGGTTGAAATGTAATTCTTTCTATTGAGCAACCCGATTGCTTCGCCAAATGGGAGTCAAACAGACAATTCCATCTCTCTTAGAGCATACTTACACTTCCAAGGCGATCTCTCCATCGATGGTAAAGGCTTTGATGTCAAGGTGGCCATCTGTATTGCGCACAACTCACATTGATTTCTCTCATGGGCCTTTTGAACTGGATGAGGCTTATAGGCAATGGTTATCTCGGAATATGGGTACTCGGGGACAAGAGATGAAGGCTAGGATCTTATGACTTATCGAAAGTCTCTCATCTGAAGAGCGAGGGGACACTTCGTTACTTCCACCTAACGCTTTACAAGAAGTACTTTACAAGAGAAGAAGAGATAATGACTCTGAAGATATTTCAAGGAAGGAACGAAGGATTTGACAGAACTTTTGAAACATATTTCCCATGCTTTTTATTATTCAGAATGAATGGAATTAGAATCATATGGCATGTAATAGACCTTTGAAAGGTTTCTCTTCATTTCATGAATAAAAGAATTCTATCTTTTTAGTTTTGAATAAATCACTTCAAACAATTACAATTGAAAACAAACACAGGGTTGTTTTGCCTTAAAGAATTGGACCGCACCCAAGATAACTTTTTGGGCTGCCTACATATCTCCATCCTTTGAATATCTTTTTCTCATAAAACTTTCAACTTTCTTGTTTTGAATACTTGGAGAATCAGGTCCTTGTAGTTCGTGGGATCAATTGAAAAGCATTTTTTTTTCTTTCTTTTTTTTTTTTTTTTTTTTTTTTTTTTTTTTTGAATGCTCTACTTTTTGCCTAAGCAGCCTTTGCAGGTTTTCTACCTAGCGAGCTCTTGCCCTAATTTTTGCCTATGCAGCCTTTTCAGGTTTTCTACTTAGCGGGCTTCTTTTTTTTATTTATTTATACATGATACTTTTTCAATTGATCCAAATTGGTAGGTTGAGAGAATTCGATCCCATCTATGTCCATAAGACGCACGGCTCCGCCTGATAGTATCTCTTTGATGATGTAGGGTCCCACCCAACTTGGCTTGAACTTCCCTCTTGGATCATGAATTGGCATTCTGATTTCTTTGAGTACCAAATCCCTTTTCTTTAAGCCCCTGTTCTTAACTCTCTTGTTAAATGCTCGAGCTATCCTTCTCTGATAACCTTGAACATGGTACAGGGCCCACAATCTCTTCTCGTCAATTAGGGACAGCTGTTCATATCTATCCCTCATCCAATCGACTTCTGCTAGTTGGCTTTCCATAACTACCCTTAGTGAAGGTATTTCTAACTCAATTGGTAACACTGCTTCCATACCATACACTAACGAGTAAGGCGTAGCCCCAGTTGACGCTCTAATGGATATGCGATAGCCCCACAATGCCAAAGGCAACTTCTCATGCCAATCATTGTATGTATCAGTGGTCTTCTTCAAAATGGTTTTCAAATTCTTATTAGCTGCCTCCACTGCTCCATTAGTCTGCGGACGGTAAGGAGATGAATGGTGATGTACTATACCATATTCCTTAAGAAGCTCTTCGGTCTCTTTTTTGAAATGTTGCCCATTGTCTGAAATAAACTCACGTGGCACTCCATACCGGTAGATGATGTTGCACTGTATGAACTTGGCAACCTGCTTAGCATTCAAAGTCTTGTACGACGCTGCTTCTACCCACTTGGTAAAGTAATCAATAGCCACCAGTATGTACTCGTGCCCATTCGAGGCCGCAGGAGTGATCTTGCCGATGATATCAATGCCCCATGTTGCAAATGGCCATGGTGATGATATGGTAGTGAGTGGCATGGATGGCTGATGCTTACCACTTGCAAACACTTGGCACTTATGGCATTTCTTAACATGTTTAGCACAATCACTTTCTAAGGTCAACCAATAGTACCCCAATCTCATAATCTTCTTTGAGAGCATATACCCATTCATATGTGGAGCCCCAGCCCCTTCATGTATTTCCTGAATGATCCGTTCTGCTTCATCTTCTGTTACACACAAGAGATGGACACCGTCATAAGATCTTTTATACAATTTCCCACTGCACAAGATGAACTGGCTAGCCAACCTTCTCAAAGTCCTTCGGTCAACATAGGATGCTTCTGGCGGATATTCCCCTTTTTCTAAGTACTGCTGAATATCATGATACCATGGCTTCCCGTCATTTGGTTCTCCTTCCCTTAGGGCACAACAATAGATGGGTTCTTCTCTAGATTCAATGATCATCAGTGCTACTCCCCCTTCTATTGGGATCTCTGCCATGGATGCTAGAGTGGCTAAGGCATCCGCAAACTTGTTCTTTTGCCTAGACAGGTAAAAGAATTTTATTTGACGGAATTCTTTCGCCAGTGTCTTTAGATAATCGTGATATGGCAGTAGCTTCTCATCCTTAGTCTTCCATTCTCCTCTAGTTTGACATATGATAAGGGCTGAATCCCCATATACTTCGAGCTCTTCTACTCCCAAGGCTAATGCTGATTCCAAGGCTAAAATACAGGCCTCATACTCAGCTATGTTATTGGTTGCCTTAAAGTTCAGTTTCACCGCCACAGGTATCATCACATCTTCAGGTGTCTCCAGACAAACTCCTATGCCACATCCTTTCCTATTTAATGCTCCATCAAAGTGCACTTTCCACACCTTCTTCTCTACCACAATGATTTCTTCATCCGGGAACTGGTAATTGCCACCGTCTGATTGTGAAGTAGCACCTTCTGCCAAGTGTTCTGCTATAGCTCTTCCTTTCACTGATTTCTGCAGTACATATTGAATGTCGAATTCTGACAATAATAATAACCACCGCGCTGTTTTATAGGACAAAGCAGGCTTCTCAAGCAGATATTTCAATGGGTCCATTCGACTGATCAAAAGTACTTGGAAAGACATCATGTAATGGCGAAGCTTTTGAGTTGCCCACACCAATGCCACGAATGTCTTTTCCAGAGCACTATAGTTCACTTCATAATCCGTCATCTTCTTGCTGAGGTAGTAGATGGCATTCTCTTTCAAGGATTCTTCAAGATATTGAGCTAACATAGCTCCCATCGCGGTTTCGGTGACAGTTAAGTAAAGTAATAACGGTTCACCTTGTCGCGGGGGAACCAGGATTGGTGGGTTGCTCAAATACCTTCTGATGGTATCAAATGCCTCTTGACATTCCTCATTCCACTTAGTCGGTACATCCTTCTTTAGCAGCTTGAAAATCGGCTCACAGATAGTTGTCAACTGAGCAATGAAACAGCTGATAAATTGAATTCTTCCCAAAAATCCCCGGATTTCTTTTTCTGTCTTTGGTGGTTGCATCTCCATGATGGCTTTGATTTTCCCCGGATCTACTTCTATCCCTCTCTGTGTGATCATAAAACCGAGCAGCTTCCCAGCAGTCACTCCAAATGCACATTTCTGAGGGTTCAGACGCAGCTTGTACTTGATAATTCTTTCAAAGAACTTCTTCAGAGCAGCTAAATGTCCTTCCCTATCCACAGACTTCACAATCATATCATCTACGTACACTTCCACCTCCTTGTGAATCAAATCATGCAGCAGTGTGGTAGCCATCCTTTGGTATGTCGTGCCAGCATTCTTAAGGCCGAAGGGCATAACCCGATAACAAAATGTCCCCCATTGTGTAATGAAAGCTGTCTTTTCCATATCTTGAGAAGACATTTTGATCTGATTATAACCCGAAAAGCCATCCATAAAAGATAAGAGTGCATGACCAGCAGTGTTGTCAACCAATACATCTATATGGGGCAGTGGGAAATCATCCTTAGGACACGCCTTATTGAGATCTCTGAAATCAACACACATTCGTACTTTCCCGTCCTTCTTAGGCACTGGAACGATGTTGGCTAACCATTCTGGGTACTCCACTACTTGTAGAAATCCGGCATTCATCTGCTTGATCACCTCATCCTTAATCTTCAAGGCCCATTCTGGCTTCATTCTCCGCAGCTTCTGCTTGACTGGCTTCATGTTCGGATCAGTGGGGATGAAGTGTTGCACAATGTCGGGATCTATGCCTGGCATATCTTGGTACGACCATGCGAAAGCTTTAATGTTCTCTCTCAAAACCTCTACCAATGATTCTTTCTCTTGCGGCGACAGTGTTGATCCAATTTTAATTATTTTAGGTGATTCATCCGTCCCTAAATTGATTGAAATTAATTCATCCATGTTAGGTTGAGCGTGCCCCTTTCCATATTGCTCGTCGAGCTCAGGAGGAACATCCTCTCGCGGGTCTATATTCATGCCATACAAATCCAATGATGATAAAAAAGAGACACTGCAAGAGAGATGAGAAGAGAATGAATACTTCTTTTATTGATTGAAATTTGAATAACAGAACACAGAAGATGAAACCGACACTCGTACCTCTTCAAATGAGGTTGAGGTTTTTTTATTGAAAACAAGGAAATCCTATACTATTACAGAAAAAGCAGGGAAATCCTATTCTACTGAAGACACCTACAAGTTATCATCAGATGGAAGTGACTCGATCTCCTCACAATCATGGGTGAAAGGACAATCTTCAAAGCCCCAATTTGATAAGGGTGGAGTTGTAGGTTCAATTGGGTAGATCGCCCCGACTTCATAAGTATGCAATTCGAGACACAGAACCGCTTGCTCGAACATATCTGTCATGGCACCAGCATCAAGGTCTTCAACCCAATCCCTTTCTTTCTTACCAGTCTCACTAGTAACAGCATCATCGATCACTGAAGCAATAGGAGAACACCATTCATCACTGAAGAAAATCTCAAACCCAGGTACACTGATCTTCTGATCCTCAAGGTAGCACGGTTCAGGGAAACCACAATATGGGAAATCATCACCCTCCTTGACGAAAGCCCCATTCAAAGTTGGTCTGTATGGCTCAAGGGTTGAGTTAAGGGTTCGTCCTTTCGCCCTCGCGGAGTCTTTCTCTTTCTTCCTCTGAGCCATTATCTTCTTATCTTCCTTAGTAGGTTTGTAGCCTAACCCATAAGGATGGATAGCAGACGGGTACTTCAAAACTTCAGCGATGCCTTGCAACCTTCGGCCTAATCCCATTCCAGGGAAGAATCTCATTCCTTTCATAATCTGTCCTACATGCAGATTCCCATGAGGATTATAATCAAGAGGTATCAACTCCTTCTGCTCGGGCTCCCCTTCGATAGCCTGTACATACTCGAACCCTGACAGTAGCACTTCTGATGACCCCTGGCTGATCTCATAGATTGGCACTCGACTATTTCGGTTCATCTCCATATCCCCTTTCAAAGTGACCACTGACCCCTGGTGTGGAAACTTGATTTTCTGGTGAAGTGATGACGGTACAGCCCCGGTCGAATGAATCCACGGTCTTCCCAAAAGCAGATTAAAACTGGCTGGCACATCTAGGATCTGAAAATCAACATTGAATTCCACTGGCCCAATAACAACTGGAAGAGTCACCATTCCCACAACTTCTCTGCGAGTGTTGTCATAAGCCCTGACAGTCTGTCCTGATGGCGAAAACTCAGATGGTTCAATCCCCAATGTAGTAGTAGTACTGAGCGGACACACATTCAACGCTGACCCATTGTCAATCAAGACTGAAGGAACTCTCTTTCCCAAAATATCCACAGTGATATACAGAGCTTGCAGATGATTACTCCCGCTCTCGGGTAAGTCAGATTCGGTAAATGAGATGAACGGTCCATGATGAACCGGATTTACTAAACCTACCAAACCCTCAGGGGACGTATCAATAGGAACCTGTACCTGATTCAACAACCGAAGCACTGTCTGTCTATGTTTCTGTGAAGCCATGAGCAATCCCCAAATGGTAATGTTAGCCTGTGTTCTCTTCAACTGTTTCAGTATCTCTTCCTCTTCTTCTATAACATCTGATCGCTGACCCTTCTCTAATTCCCCCAACGGATTACTGGCTTCCAAATGAGCTGGCTTGAAATGACGCCCGCCTCGAGTCAGATGGTCTACTTCCTCATCACTGGCCCACAGATTCTCTATGGTTTCAGGTGTGCTCATGAGATCCTCCCATTCAATCATACCGATCAAATCACTAGCAACAGTGGATGCATAGGCAGAACTAGGCCATTTGTGGGAATCAACCCATGGGGATCTAGGGTAAGTAGCATGGTAGACAACTTCTCCTTCTTCTCCAGTGACCTTAGCAACTGCAGAGGTCCTATTCTCAAACTGTTCCCTCAAGATATCCTGACTCAACTCTTCAGGTGAAGAAGGAATATCTGGTTCAACTTCTGCAGGTAAATCATCCCATCCCGTTGGAATGATAGGTTCATCAGACATCTTTCTTGATGAATAGAGCACATAATAATCAAATTTGCCGCTCGATTCTCCTAACAGTCCGACCTCCGGGTCTCCCGCTAGATATCTCTCCTTCAACTGACGTTGAGAATTCCCACTTCTAGGAGCTTCTTCGAGAACTTCAGGTTGCTCAGGTTCTTCATACTGATACAATTCTCCATCATCAAGTAAATCTTGAACCAGTTTCCCTAAAACTCTGCAATTCTCTGTGTCATGCCCGAAGATGTTGTGGTACTGGCAAAAAGGTTTATGGAAGCGGGGTATGAGTGGGGTAATGAGGCCTTGGGACCGGGCTTGGTAAAAGGCTTCGGTTAGGGTAGTTTTGAGTGGGACATATGGGCGGATTGGGTGACGAATTTTTGGGTCGTCGAGGCCCAGGGCATTGATTTGAGCTGGTGGTGGTACAGCATGGGTTGGGAGAGGGTTACTGGTGACATTTGGTTGACTCGGTGGATTTGGTGGGGCAATGACTTTCTTGTCAATGAGGTCTTGGATTTCATGGCGAAGGCGCATACACTGGTTGGTGTGATGGCCCTTAGATTGGTGGAACTGACAATACTCATTTTCCTTGAAGTTTCTGGGTAATGGATCTGGAAGAGGTCGGGGTTCCAAAGGGGTAAGGAGACCACGTGCCTTCAATTTCTCAAGGACACGTTCCAGGGACATGTATAGATTGGTGAACTGACGGGCCGGCTCTCTAGCTTGGAATGGGCGATTTGGTTGGGTAGCTTGAATAGGTTGGGCAATGGCATTGACTTCAGGGTTGGGTTTGCGGTTGAGAGGTGGTTGGCGGTTTCTGAAAGGTTCTTCGGCCTTGAGAGCCCCACTAGCCAGAGCATCTTCAACTTGAGTACCGGCAATAACAAGGGCTTTGAAGTTAGGGAAGTACTGTGAGAACAAATACTTGTTATAGATAGGCAAGAGACTCTTTAGTACCATCTGCACCTGTTCATCATTTGTAGGCCTGTGGGTCATCTGCGAAGCTTTCGCCCTCCACCTGGAAATGAAGGCAGAGAAACTCTCCCTCGGTTCCTGCTTAGTAGTCTCAAGATCCCTACGGGTCACATCAATCTCAGTGTTGTACTTGTAGTGATTAGTGAACTCATTGCAAACATCCTCCCATGTCTTCAGCTTAGTCTCATCTAAGGATAAGAACCACTTCGAGGCTGACCCTTTCAGTGATTCATGAAACATCTGAGCCAACAGCTCATCATCAGCTCCACGAGGTTGCATCGCCCTCACATACATCTTCAAATGGGTTTTAGGGCAACCCATCCCATCAAACTTCTCTAATTCCGGCATCTTAAAACTGAATGGCATACGGGCCTTGGGGAACAGTGAAAAGGATGTCACATCAACCATGTCATCAGACCGACGCATCCCCTTCAGGGCTTTCTCTAAGGCTTCAACCTTACTCGACAACAGGATCGGATCCCCAGAGAGGAATCCAGATCCACTGGGCTCGCCATCCAGATTAATGGGCTTAGATTTGGCTCCTGCCTGGGCCTTGGCACTGTCATCAACTTGGGCCGGGATAGGTGGATCAGAGGTACTCCTCGGGTTCTCTAAATGGGCCTCCCTAACCTGATCTGTACTGGTCTGTTTATCTTGGGACATTTTCTTAATCTGTTCAGTCTCACGGGCCAGGGCATCAATTCGGTCCATGATAGCATTCAACACTGTAGCAGTGGTACTGGATTCTCCGTCAGCCATTGAGGATACACTCGGGGGTTCAACACTAAAAAGACGCCCTCTAGAATCACGACGCCAGGCCAGAATTCTACACCATGAAATGAGCTTTTTTTTAGAAAAAAGGGACAAGTCCATGATACTCAAAACCTATTGACAGACTATCAAAGAGGTGATATCCAAATAGAAAGAAAGAGAAAGGAGAAAACCGTCCTATCATAATTCTGATTCACTTCCCTATTTCACAAGGGCATTTCCTTAGAAATTAGGAAATAAATCGAAATCACCAATAGGGAAATAAAACATGATTGACCAAACAGGGCTCAAAGAGCAATTCCAATGACCAGTCCTTCATTCTTAGGACACTTTCCTTTGAATCGAAGGTCTTAGTCAAACAAGCCAAAACAACCTAATCATAGAAAAGGGTATGTACCTTTAGAATATTCTCTTCCATCCTCAAAATAGTCCTTTCATTCTAAGGACCAAAATCCTTAAAATAAAAGGCCTATATTAAAAATATCGAAGTTTATCCAAGGGTACATATCCCTAAGTTCTAGCATTCACAAACAAGGCTCACATCAAATTGGGACAATTTCGGCAGCATAACGACGCAATTATGTGCTAAAAGAAATTTGGCAGCATAACGGCGTAGGTATGTGTCAAGGGAAAATTTCGACAGCATAACGGTACAGTTAAATACCAAAAGGAATTTCGGCAGCATAACAGTACAATTATGTGTCGAAATTTCGGCAGCATAACAGGTGTGTGCAAGCACTGTGGGGTAGAGTGTCTTACAGGCTGTCTACATGGACTAATGCAAAGGGTAGGTATAAAGGTTCCTATTGCAGACCAATCCATATACCTAACCACATGTGACACATGGCGTGCCGCGTGGGTCAAACAGTACTGATTGGTCATTGATATACCCCGAAGGGTACTTGACAATAGGTTGATGGCTTCGTCATGATTGCCCTAGTGTCGAGTGGAGACAGGGATTAGGACTAGACCATCGTTTGGCAAGGCAACATCGTCCTATCACACAATGACATGCAGCTAATATAACTAAAATGATATGTAGTCACACAAATGCAAGTGGTTGATTTTAATTAATTTAAGAAATTAAAT
>JAESVK010047789.1:0-16519 GCA_017140935.1 Hamamelis virginiana | reverse complement strand
CGGTAGATGATGTTGCACTGTATGAACTTGGCAACCTGCTTAGCATTCAAAGTCTTGTACGACGCTGCTTCTACCCACTTGGTAAAGTAATCAATAGCCACCAGTATATATTCGTGCCCATTCGAGGCCGCAGGAGTGATCTTGCCGATGATATCAATGCCCCACGTTGCAAACGGCCATGGTGATGACATGGTAGTGAGTGGCATGGATGGCTGATGCTTACCACTTGCAAACACCTGGCACTTATGGCATTTCTTAACATGTTTAGCACAATCACCTTCTAAGGTCGACCAATAGTAACCCAGTCTCAGAATCTTCTTCGCAAGCATATACCCATTCATGTGTGGAGCCCCAGCCCCTTCATGTATTTCCTGAATGATCCGTTCTGCTTCATCTTCTGTTACACACAAGAGATGGACACCGTCATAAGATCTTTTATACAATTTCCCACTGCACAAGATGAACTGACTAGCCAACCTTCTCAAAGTCCTTCGGTCAACATAGGATGCTTCTGGCGGATACTCCCCTTTTTCTAAGTACTGCTGAATGTCATGGTACCATGGCTTCCCGTCGTTTGGTTCTCCTTCCCTTAGGGCACAACAGTAGATGGGTTCTTCTCTAGATTCAATGATCATCGGTGCTACTCCCCCTTCCATTGGGATCTCCGCCATGGATGCTAGAGTGGCTAAGGCATCCGCAAACTTGTTCTTTTGCCTAGACAGGTAAAAGAACTTTATTTGACGGAATTCTTTCGCCAGTGCCTCTAGATAATCGTGATATGGCAGTAACTTCTCATCCTTAGTCTTCCATTCTCCTCTAGTCTGGCATATGATAAGGGCTGAATCCCCATACACTTCAAGCTCTTCTACTCCTAAGGCCAATGCTGATTCCAAGGCTAAAATGCAAGCCTCATACTCAGCTATGTTATTAGTTGCCTTAAAGTTCAGTTTCACTGCCACAGGTATCATCACATCTTCAGGTGTCTCCAGACAAACTCCTATGCCACACCCCTTCCTATTCAATGCTCCATCGAAGTGCACTTTCCACACCTTCTTCTCTACCACAAGGATTTCTTCATCCGGGAACTGGTAATTGCCACTGTCTGCTGGTGAAGTAGCACATTCTGCCAGGTGTTCTGCTATAGCTCTTCCTTTTACTGATTTCTGCACTACATACTGAATGTCGAATTCTGACAATAGCAATAACCACCGCGCTGTTTTATAGGACAAAGCATGCTTCTCAAGCAGATACTTCAATGGGTCCATTCGACTGATCAAGAGTACTTGGAAAGACATCATGTAATGGCGAAGCTTTTGAGTTGCCCACACCAATGCCACGCATGTCTTTTCCAGAGCACTATAGTTCACTTCATAATCCGTCATCTTCTTGCTGAGGTAGTAGATGGCATTCTCTTTCAAGGATTCTTCAAGATATTGAGCTAACATAGCTCCCATCGCGGTTTCGGTGACAGTTAAGTAGAGTAATAACGGTTCACCTTGTCGCGGGGGAACCAGGATTGGTGGGTTGCTCAAATACCTTTTGATGGTATCAAATGCCTCTTGACATTCCTCATTCCACTTAATCGGTACATCCTTCTTTAGTAGCTTGAAAATCGGCTCGCAGATAGTCGTCAACTGTGCTATGAAGCGGCTGATAAACTGAATTCTTCCCAAAAATCCCCGGATTTCCTTTTCTGTCTTTGGTGGTTGCATCTCCATGATGGCTTTGATTTTCCCCGGATCTACTTCTATCCCTCTCTGTGTGATCATGAAACCGAGCAGCTTTCCAGCAGTCACTCCAAAGGCACATTTCTGAGGGTTCAAACGTAGCTTATACTTGATAATTCTTTCAAAGAACTTCCTCAGAGCAGCTAAATGTCCTTCCCTATCCACAGACTTCACAATCATATCATCTACGTATACTTCTACCTCCTTGTGAATCAAATCATGCAGCAGTGTGGTAGCCATCCTTTGGTATGTCGTGCCAGCATTCTTAAGGCCGAAGGGCATAACCCGATAACAAAATGTCCCCCATTGTGTAATGAAAGCTGTCTTTTCCATATCTTGGGAAGCCATTTTGATCTGGTTGTAACCCGAAAAGCCATCCATAAAAGACAAGAGTGCATGGCCGGCAGTGTTGTCAACCAATACATCTATATGGGGCAGTGGGAAATCATCCTTAGGACACGCCTTATTGAGATCTCTGAAATCGACACACATTCGTACTTTCCCATCCTTCTTAGGTACTGGAACGATGTTGGCTAACCATTCTGGGTACTCCACTACTTGCAGAAATCCGGCATTCATCTGCTTGATCACCTCATCCTTAATCTTCAAGGCCCATTCTGGCTTCATTCTCCGCAGCTTCTGCTTAACTGGCTTCATGTTCGGATCAGTGGGGATGAAGTGTTGCACAATGTCGGGATCTATACCTGGCATATCTTGGTACGACCATGCGAAAGCTTCAATGTTCTCTCTCAAAACCTCTACCAATGATTCTCTTTCTTGTGGCGATAGTGTTGATCCAATTTTAATTATTTTAGGTGATTCATTCGTCCCTAAATTGATTGAAATTAATTCATCCATGTTAGGTTGAGCGTGCCCCTTTCCATATTGCTCGTCGAGCTCAGGAGGAACATCCTCTCGCGGGTCTATATTCATGCCATACAAATCCAATGATGATAAAAAAGAGACACTGCAAGAGAGATGAGAAGAGAATGAATACTTCTTTTATTGATTGAAATTTGAATAACAGAACACAGAAGATGAAACAAACCGACACTCATACCTCTTCAAATGAGGTTGAGGTTTTTTATTGAAAACAAGGAAATCCTATACTATTACAGAAAAAGCAGGGAAATCCTATTCTACTGAAGACACCTACAAGTTATCATCAGATGGAAGTGACTCGATCTCCTCACAATCATGGATGAAAGGACAATCTTCAAAGCCCCAGTTTGGTAAAGGTGGAGTTGTAGGTTCAATTGGGTAGATCGCCCCGACTTCATAAGTATGCAATTCAAGACACAGAACCGCCTGCTCGAACATATCTGTCATGGTACCAGCATCAAGGTCTTCAACCCAATCCCTTTCTTTCTTACCAGTCTCACTAGTAACAGCACCATCGATCCCTGAAGCAATAGGAGAACACCATTCATCACTGAAGAAAATTTCAAACCCAGGTACACTGATCTTCTGATCCTCAAGGTAGCACGGTTCAGGGAAACCACAATATGGAAAGTCATCACCCTCCTTAACGAAAGCCCCATTCAAAGTTGGTCTGTATGGCTCAAGGGTTGAGTTAAGGGTTCGTCCTTTCGCCCTCGCGGAGTCTTTCTCTTTCTTCTTCTGAGCCATCATCTTCTTATCTTCCTTAGTAGGTTTGTAACCTAACCCATAAGGATGGATAGCAGACGGGTACTTCAAAACTTCAGCGATGCCTTGCAACCTTCGGCCCAATCCCATTCCAGGGAAGAATCCCATTCCTTTCATGATCTGTCCTACATGCAGATTCCCATGAGGATTATAATCAAGAGGTATCAACTCCCTCTGCTCGGGCTCTGCTTCGATAACCTGTACATACTCGAACCCTGACAGTAGCACTTCTGATGACTCCTGGCTGATCTCACAGATTGGCACTCGACTATTTCGGTTCATCTCCATATCCCCTTTCAAAGTGACCACTGACCCCTGATAAGGAAACTTAATCTTCTGGTGAAGTGATGACGGTACAGCCCCGGTCGGATGGATCCACGGTCTTCCCAAAAGCAGATTAAAACTAGCTGGCACATCTAGGATCTGAAAATCAACATTGAATTCAACTGGCCCAATAACAACTGGAAGAGTCACCATTCCCACAACTTCTCTGCGAGTGTTGTCATAAGCCCTAACAGTCTGTCCTGATGGCGAAAACTCAGATGGTTCAATCCCCAAAGTAGTAGTAGTACTGAGCGGACACACATTCAATGCTGACCCGTTATCAACCAAGACTGAGGGAACCCTCTTTCCCATGATACCCACTGTGATGTACAAAGCCTGCAAATGATTACTCCCACTCTCGGGTAAGTCAGATTCGGTAAATGAGATGGACGGTCCATGATGAACCGGATTTACCAAACCTACCAAACCCTCAGGGGACGTATCAATAGGAACCTGCACTTGATTCAACAAACGAAGCACTGTCTGTCTATGTTTCTGTGAAGCCATGAGCAATCCCCAAATGGTAATGTTAGCCTGGGTTCTCTTCAACTGTTTCAGTATTTCTTCCTCTTCTTCTATGACATCTGATCGCTGACCCTTCTCTAATTCCCCTAACGGATTACTGGCTTCCAAATGAGCTGGCTTGAAATGGCGTCCGCCTCGAGTCAGATGGTCTACTTCCTCATCACTAGCCCACAGATTCTCTATGGTCTCAGGTGTGCTCATGAGATCCTCCCATTCAATCATACCGATCAAATCACTGGCAACAGTGGATGCATAGGCAGAACTAGGCCATTTGTGGGAATCAACCCATGGGGATCTAGGGTAGATAGCATGGTAGACAACTTTTCCATCTTCTCCGGTGACCTTAGCAACTGCAGAGGTCCTATTCTCAAACTGTTCCCGCAAGGTATCCTGACTCAACTCTTCAGGTGAAGAAGGAATATCTGGTTCAACTTCTGCAGGCAAATCATCCCACCCCGTTGGAATGATAGGTTCATCAGAAATCTTTCTCGATGAATAGAGCACATAATAATCGAACTTACCACTCGACTCTCCTAACAATCCGACCTCTGGGTCTCCCGCTAGGTATCTCTTCTTCAACTGACGTTGAGAATTCCCACTTCTAGGAGCTTCTTCGAGAACTTCAGGTTGCTCAGGTTCTTCATACTGATATAACTCTCCATCATCAAGTAAATCCTGAATCAGTTTCCCTAAAACTCTGCAATTCTCCGTGTCATGCCCGAAGATGTTGTGGTACTGGCAAAAAGGCTTACGGAAGCGGGGTATGAGTGGGGTAATGAGGCCTTGGGACCGGGCTTGGTAAAAGGCTTCGGTTAAGGTAGTTTTGAGTGGGACATATGGGCGGATTGGGTGACGAATTTTTGGGTCGTCGAGGCCCAAGGCATTGATTTGAGCTGGTGGTGGTACAGCATGGGTTGGAAGAGGGTTACTGGTGACATTTGGTTGACTCGGTGGATTTGGTGGGGCAATGACTTTCTTGTCAATGAGGTCTTGGATTTCATGGCGAAGGCGCATGCATTGGTTGGTGTGATGGCCTTTAGATTGGTGGAACTGACAATACTCATTTTCTTTGAAGTTTCTGGGTAATGGGTCTGGAAGAGGCCGGGGTTCCAAAGGGGTAAGGAGACCACGTGCCTTCAATTTCTCGAGGACACGTTCTAGGGACATGTATAGATTGGTGAATTGGCGGGCTGGCTCTCTAGCTTGGAATGGGCGGTTTGCTTGGGTAGCCTGAAAAGGTTGGGCAATGGCATTGACTTCAGGGTTGGGTTTGCGGTTGAGAGGTGGTTGGCGGTTTCTGAAAGGTTCTTCGGCCTTAAGAGCCCCACTAGCCAGAGCATCTTCAACTTGAGTACCGGCAATAACAAGGGCTTTGAAGTTAGGGAAGTACTGTGAGAACAAATACTTGTTGTAGATAGGCAAGAGACTCTTTAGTACCATCTGCACCTGTTCATCATTTGTAGGCCTGTGGGTCATCTGCGAAGCTTTCGCCCTCCATCTAGAAATAAAAGCAGAGAAACTCTCCCTCGGTTCCTGCTTAGTAGTCTCAAGATCCCTACGAGTCACATCAATCTCAGTGTTGTACTTGTAGTGATTAGTGAACTCATTGCAAACATCCTCCCATGTCTTCAGCTTAGTCTCATCTAAGGATAAGAACCACTTCGAGGCTGACCCTTTCAGTGATTCATGAAACATCTGAGCCAACAGCTCATCATCGGCTCCACGAGGTTGCATCGCCCTCACATACATCTTCAAATGGGTTTTAGGACAACCCATCCCATCAAACTTCTCTAATTCAGGCATCTTAAAACTGAACGGCATACGGGCCTTGGGGAACAGTGAAAAAGATGTCACATCAACCATGTCATCAGACCGACGCATCCCCTTCAGGGCTTTCTCTAAGGCTTCAACCTTACTCGACAACAGGATCGGATCCCCAGAGAGGAATCCAGATCCACTGGGCTCGCCATCCAGATTAATGGGCTTAGATTTGGCTCCTGCCTGGGCCTTGGCACTGTCATCAACTTGGGCCGGGATAGGTGGATCAGAGGTACTCCTCGGGTTCTCTAAATGGGCTTCCCTAACTTGATCTGTACTGGTCTGTTTATCTTGGGACATTTTCTTAATCTGTTCAGTCTCACGGGCCAGGGCATCAATTCGGTCCATGATAGCATTCAACACTGTAGCAGTGGTACTGGATTCTCCGTCAGCCATTGAGGATACACTCGGGGGTTCAACACTAAAAAGACGCCCTCTAGAATCACGACGCCAGGCCAGAATTCTACACCATGAAATGGGCTTTTTTAGAAAAAAGGGACAAGTCCATGATACTCAAAACCTATTGACAGACTACCAAAGAGGTGCTACCCAAATAGAAGGCAAGGAGAAAAGGGAAAACCGTCCTATCATAATTCCAACTCACTTCCCTATTTCACAAGGGCACTTCCTTAGAAATTAGGAAATAAATCAGAATCACCAATAGGGAAATAAAACATGATTGACCAAACAGGGCTCAAAGAGCAACACCAAGGACCAGTCCTTCGTTCTCAGGGCACTTTCCTTTGAATCGAAGGTCTTAGTCAAAACAAACCAAAAGAACCTAATCACAGAAAAGGGTATGTACCTTTAGAATATTCTCTTCCGTCCTCAAAATAGTCATTTCATTCTAAGGACCAAAATCCTTAAAATAAAGGGCCTATATTAAAAATATCAAAGTTTATCCAAGGGTACATATCCCTAAGTTCTAGCATTCACAAACAAGGCTCACATCAAATTGGGATAATTTTGGCAGCATAACGACGCAATTATGTGCTAAAAGAAATTTGGCAGCATAACGGCGTTAGTATGTGCCAAGGGAAAATTTCGACAGCATAACGGTACAGTTAAATACCAAAAGGAATCTCGGCAGTATAACAGTACAATTATGTGTCGAAATTTCGGCAGCATAACAGGTGTGTGCAAGCACTGTAGGGTAGAGTGTCCTACTTGGCTGTCTACATGGACTAATGCAAAAGGTGGGTTCAAAGGTTCCTATTGCAGACCAATCCATATACCTAACCACATGTGACACATGGCGTGCCGCGTGGGTCCAACAGTACTGATTGGTCATTGATATACCCCGAAGGGTACTTGACAATAGGTTGATGGCTTCGTCATGATTGCCCTAGTGTCGAGTGGAGACAGGGATCAGGACTAGACCATCGTTTGGCAAGGCAACATCGTCCTATCACACAATGACATGCAGCTAATATAACTAAAATGATATGCAGTCACACAAATGCAAGTGGTTGATTTTAATTAATTTAAGAAATTAAATAGCCCAATTAAATTAATGAAGTTTAGCCCTCGACATCCCCAGCAGAGTCGCCAGCTCTGTGGACCAGCCTCGCGGACGGGGGCGTTATGGGGTGTGTCCACATCATCACCGAGCGATGTGATTAGGGGGGGGTTTAGAAATCAAAACAAAGGAGTCGCCACCTTATTTTTAAGGAATAAGGAAACCATAAAAACATTTTATTTTCAATAAAACAAACTCCATTAATGGAAAAGCAGTCTACAAACCAGAGTTGGATCCGGGGGCTAGGTTACGACGTGGGAAGGTTCCAAGCTTTCACTTGTAGGCACCCACCTCGCCCTAATTAAAGGACTTCTAATTTATTTGGGCTATTTAAATTTCTTAATGCAAATAATCCTAAATAATCTAATCAACCAAAAAAAAATATTGATATAAATGCATTATCTATATTAGTTATATTAATAAATAAATAAATAAAAATATATACAAACAAACCCTAAGAACCTAGGACACCCTACGGGCATCCTAGGGCGGACTTGAGCCCTATTAGCGCCTACGTAACTTACTAGTATCACCTAGCAAGTATCAAAGTCCACGTAGTTCGACTACCCTAGGACTCTCCTATTGTAATCGATCACATCAATCAAAGGTATTTCAACCTAATTCAAGACTCTAACTTCGAGAGTTTTTGTTTGTTCAAAATCATTTATTCAAAAATCATTTATTTGAAATCATTTCAAATTAAAAGATATTCATAAAATCCAAATATTCTAAAATAATTCTTATCTTTAGAATTAAATTCCAATTGAAAATCTTTTTCAAAGATATTTCAAGAAAACAAACCATATTGAGAGGAATTTCATTCCAAAGTAAAAATCTTTTAAAATATTTCAAATCTTTTGAAAATCAATTAATAATCAAATATCTCATAAAATCATATTTATTTCATAAATATTGCATCAAAAATCTTTTAGAAAATCTCTCGAAGATCGACATCTCAAATCAATTAAAATACTCAAATCTGATAACAATCTTTACAACAAAGGAAATTCCTAGGGAAGGTCAAGTGACCTTCCTAGCCTAGGGTCTCTAACTAGCCCTAAAGTTAATCTAGGAACCCTAAAATCCTAATGCAATGCATGCTGAAATTTAAACAAATAACAAGTAATCAATTCTAAAGATGCATGAAAATGCTCCTAAATGCACACTAATTAATCTATGTGAACCTAAGCATATTTCTAAGTTGGTTTCGGCCCTAAAATAGTTTTTAGAAGTCATTTAAGGCCATTTTCAATTCCGGACAGATTTGAAAGCGGACTTTAAATCACTCTAAAAACTTTGAAAAGAAGTAATAAAAATCATGTTAGTGACCTAGCATGCATCCTACATGAATATACTAAATTACTATGCAAAAACATGTCAAAAATTACATCAAAATATGCTTAAATGATCAATTTAATCACAAGGGAAGGATCTCACCTTTGCTTGCTCCCTCGTACACATTTTATACATTCAAACCATTAAGACCATGGTAAGCATTCAAATAATCATAAAAGCACAAATAAAAGACTCAAGACTCACTATAAAAATACCTCATCATACTTACACAATCATGGATATCATATAATCATCATAGGATTTCAAAAATCATGCAAACACATTGACACATTATCCTAAGCATGCTTACTTACATAAAATCACGATAAAACTAATTAATCCTAAACATGCATACTAACAAAAATCACGACCATGCTAACCTAATCATACATATCAACCCTAACATGCATATTCACATAAAATAGTAATTAAACTAAACAACCATAAGCATGCATCCTAATCACATGAAATCACATAAAATCATAATAAAACTAACCCTAATCATGCATACTCACATAAGATCACAATAAAGCTAACCCTAATCATGCATACTTACATAAAATCATAATAAAACTAACTCTAATCATGCATATATACATAAAATCATAACAAAGCTAACCCTAACATGCACACCCACATAAAATCACAACAAAACTACATTAACCCTAAATATGCATTCTAACATAAAATCTCGATAAAGTTAACTAACCCTAAACATATATGCTAACATAAAATCATAACAACAACAAAAAAAAAAACCTAAACCTAATCATGCATGCTCACATAAAATAACAATAAAAGACAACCCTAATCATGCTTGCTAATATATAATCAAAATAAAACCAATCCTATTCATGATGAACATACTATTATCCTATATTAAAACTACATCCTATTCTAATCATGCATAAACAAATAAGAAACTACCCTAACATGTTAAACATTCTCAGAGTAAAAAGAAAAAGATGATCCATCTCAAATGAGAATGAAGAGAACTTACATTATAGCATCACAGATTTATGTAAGAACTTAAGAAACAAGAATGAGGTTGAGAATTTACCCTTCTCCCTCCTTCTTGGATAGCCTCCTCTAAGCTCCTCAGCCTTTTCTTCTTACTCCTTCAATGGTGCAAGAGTGAGGAGCCTCAAAATTCTGTAGCCTCCTCTCTCCTCAAACCCTAAAATTCTCTCCCTTCTTTGAACCCCTATAGTGTAGTTTATATAGAGCTAGGGTTCAAGCCCTTGAATGGTTAGGATTAATCCCTTTAAAAAACAATCCTAAGGCTCAGAATGAATCTCCCTAGGGTTTGAAAGCTGAAACCCTTCGAATCCCTCCCAAAAAATCAAATCAAATCGGCCAAAATAGAAGCAAATTTCCAAAATTGCAAGAAGCTGACCGAGCATGCTGGTGGCCGTCCTAGCCTGGACGGCTGGCCGTCCTAGGCTGGACGGTTGGCCGTCCTAGCTAGGACGGTCACCGTGCTGAATTTCCATATTTCGTTCCCCAAATTCAAGGGTCTTCGAATTTTGGCCATATTTTGGTCAAATTTGATCCAAATCCGACGGTTCAGGGCTCAAAACGACCGTGCTTTGATCCTTCACATTTTTAGAATGTTTTTGGGTTAAAATCAATTGACCATGGTCAAGGGTTTTAGCAAAAAGCTAGCCAATCGACCCGGTTGTGCCAAAATTGGTCAAATGACCATTCTCTGTTTTGTAAAATTGATCAATTAGGCTTGCACCACTTCTAAAAACATGGTTTCAACATGAAATTGGTACTTAACAACATGTTTTGAAAATCTTTTGTTTTGGTGAAAACGACCAATTCACGGTCAATTTGATCGAAACCCTAATTCGGCTCATCCTTACCCGCGGGATCGATTTTGGGAGAATCCATCCCAACCATTCAAAGGCTCAATTGACATACCAAATTCACTCCCCACATCCATATAAACCTCATGAAACAATCCGTTTCGAATTCGGAGGTCATTCGGAAATTATACGAGAAAAAGGACGAAAATGCCCTTCAAGTCGCAAAAACCCTAATTACCTATCGAGCTCTTATCAGAATGTCATGAAAATTTACAGGGATGTTCTAAAACACCTCAAAAGTCAAATGCAATACAAATGGGTTGATTCCAATCCAAATGTACACATGAAATAATGAATTGTCCTTTTCCTCAGCAAAGGGCAATTTGGTCAATTTGGTCTTTACAAGGCCAATTCCTCACCCAATGATCAGCTATTCTAGTTGATCATTTGCATGGATATATGGTAGAAATAAATGGTAAAAATGGGGTGTCCACAGAAGCCCCTCGTTGGTGTTTCATGGCTTCGCCATGTAATACCAACGAAACAAAATGGCATCCCATTTTTGCCGCAACAAAAGAGGGATGAATCAACCAACATCTCACGAACATTGAGATTGAAAATAATTCTTGGAAGTCACACTTCCAATTATTTCAAAATCAATCACGCCAACAAACCATAAAACACACTTTTATGTGATATCACACTCACATAAGCATACACAAATCATCATTTTATGTGATACTTCTCTCACATAAACACATACAAGCTATCATTTTATGTGATACTTCTCTCACATAAACACATACATGTTATCATCTTATGTGATACTTCTCTCACATAAAATAGTTCAGACTCATTATTTCTATGGTACATCTCCCATAAGAAATATTATTTATATAGTACTTCTCCTATATAAACATTTTCAAACCATTATTTTATGCTTCACATAAAATAATTCAAACTCATTGTTCATATGGTACATCTCCCATGTGAACAATTATATGGTACTTCTCCCATATAAGCCACTATTTTATGTTTCACATAAAATAATCTCCAATCATTCAAAATGCTATTTCATGCTTCACATAAAACAACTCAAGTTCATCGTTCACATGGTACATCTCCCATGTGAACCTATCATCAATTATATGGTACTTCTCCCATATAACCCATTATTTTATGTCTCACATAAAATAATCTCACATCACTATTTCATGTTTCACATGAAATATTTCAAACACATTATTTTATGTTTCACATAAAACAAATCAAATTCATCACTTTATATGGTACATCTCTCATATAAGCTTCTAAAATCAACTCTTTACATGGTACATCTCCCATATAAAGATCATTATTTTATATTTCATATAAAATAATCTCACATCACTATTATAAAACAATTCAAATTCATTGTTCATATGGTACATCTCCCATATTAACAAATTATCAATTATATGGTACATCTCCCATATAAAGCATTATTTTATGTCTCACATAAAATAATCACACCCCATCATTTTATGTTTCACATAAAATAATTACAAGCAAATCAAAGTGTTATTTCATGCTTCACATAAAATAACTCAAATTCATAGTTTACATGGTACATCTCCCATGTGAACCTATCACCAATTATATGGTACATCTCCCATATAAAGCATTATTTTATGTCTCACATAAAATAACCACACTTTATCATTTTATGTTTCACATAAAATAATCACATAAGACAAATCAAATAGTTATTTTATATCTCACATAAAATAACTTCAAACTCACTGTTCATATGGCCTATCCACCACATGAACACAGCCTCAATTATATGGTACTTCTCCCATATAATGTTTCCAAAGTCATCATTCAAAATCATCATCCAAATTCAAAATCAACATTCAAAATCATCATTTAGTGGTAATTTCCATGCAAAACATGAACTAATTTTGGAAGAAATTGACCGAAAAAACGAAAAATTGGGAAAATCGACTTGGGGTACACTGGTGGCCGTCCTAGCCTGGACGGCTGGCCGTCCTAGGCTGGGCGGTTGGCCGTCCTAGCTAGGACGGTCACCATGTGTGACCCGAAATTTTTTTGCCTTTTAAGACCCCTCATTCTCACATGCACTCTTGTGCTCACTCCAAACCTCTTCCAAGCTTGGTTTTGCTCCCAAAACCCTAACTTTTGATCTTCAATTCACACATACTCAACCAAAACATTGGTTTATATCCTTAGCAACAAAATCACCATCATCTCCTCAAGCTCTTCAACTTGTCTCCATTTGGTGTGAACCTCTCCACTTCTCACATACCCCATTCTCTTCAAACATGGATCAATTACCTCCACCTTACTTCAAATATCCGTTCTTGGAAGTCAAGGCTAGGTACAAGGCACCCTCATATGGAGATTCCCATCCACCATCTCTACTCTTGGAGCCTAGAACACATCTTTCATATATTCATTCCCAAGACAATGTAAGTTAAATTTCTTTAATAACTCTTGATTCTTATGCAATTGGTTGAATTGAAATGCTTGTTTACATGTTGATTGTTGATTTTCATATCATTGTAACCTTTGGGCAAATCATGGGAGCCCCATTCCATAGCTTCACAAGCTTGTGAATGGTGCACACCAAGTGTTTGATGAAATGTCTCAATGAAGTAAGCTTTGATTTTTCAAATCAAACATATCCTAATCATGTTTCAATGATTTTTGTAGGATTTTAGAAAATATTTGCCATGATCAACCTTCTTTGAAAATATCATTTTGAAAAATATGCATATCACATGTTTGATAAAATGCCTCAATGACGCCATCATCCATTTTCTTCTTTACAAGCCATTTCATGTCATGTAAAGTATCTCAAAAATTTTCTATGATGTTTAATTTGATTAAAACACCATCAATTTTGAATTTGAAACACTTTGGATTTTGGTGACACCACCCATGCCTTTGATAATAAATTGTGTCACACAATATGCATACATTTCTCTTTTGTAAAAACCTTTTGAAAATATATTGATCATTTTGGTTTATTCAAAGCATAAATTTTACTTCATTCATGATATGTAAATCAATAGTCATGCTTGCATTGCATTTGAATCAAAGTTCCTTTAGAAATAACAACATTTGCTTTGATGTGAATATAATCTCAAGTGTGTTTATGCAGCCCAATTTCGAAATCCGCACCAGATACTCCTTGGGTAAACTCATCAAGTGGTGGGAATTAATGGAAGCACGCCAACCCCAAGCTAAGGCCATTGTTGAACAAGCGGGGTTTAAGTTTTTCTTAGATTCTCTCTGGCTTGACAACATGGATCGAATGGCCATGATTGCTCTCTCTGAACTCTGGTGGGACACCACCAACACCTTCCACTTCGGGTTTGGGGAAATGACTATGACCCCATTTGACTTCACCATGATTACAGGACTTCCTATTGGGGGCCAACCAGTCGCCTTTTATGATGAAGCTCACACTGATGAAGAATACCTATACAACCTCTTGGGCGTTGAAAATGTTCCTCTGACAAAAAGAGGGGTCAGGCGCTCTTGGCTCTATAATCACTTCAGTGTTCAGAGTGAAGAGGAGGGAGGGGAACCCGAGGATATTGCCCGTGCATTCATTCTATATCTGCTCTCATGCACTCTCTTTGCAGGTACACAGGACATAGCCCCTCTAGGCTTTTTGAAGAGTTTGGAGATTACAGATAATATTCATCTGTATGACTGGGGCGGAGCTGCATTAGCGACTATGTATCGCTCCATGTGTGACAAATCGCGAGATGCTGCTCAAGACTTTGGTGGCTTGGCTTTCATATGGCAGGTACTGTTTTCATCCAATTGTCTTTCAATAGAATCTTTTCATATCTTTATCAACTCCCTGATCTTTCTTTCATGCAGGTATGGGCATTTATCTATTTGGGTCTTGGTTGTCCTCTTTTGAAAGAGGGGGTTAACCATTGGCCATTTTTAGCCCGCTTTGATCCATGTCACAGGAAGCACTCCAACCTCCATAGGTATGATTATGTTGCTGCCAAGGCTATCCTTGCTGGTCTTACTGCAGAACAGGTAAAATCCCAAACCACTATCTTTCTCTTAAATTTTCTGAATTCAACTCTCATACTCTTCATAATCTTCAGGTGAACTGGGACCCATGGGGTACTTGGAGGACTACTTTGGCTCCCCCTCACATACATAGTGTACTCCTAACACATAGGCGAATCTTGTTTGAGGGGCCTTCTGGCAGATACTGGTTCTTGGGTGAAAGAGTCTGTCGCCAAGTCTATGGAGACATGGATGCAGCTAGAGTGCCTTTTCTACCTCCTGCAAATATGCGCCATACTGATAAACTGAAGGGCGAGGCCCTGTTAGAGTCTAAAAGAGGAGTGGATCTTTCTGCTTTCCTTTTCTCTGATGCAAGCTACGAGGTTTTCTGTCAACAATTCTTGATGCGCCCCTTGGCAACTGGAGAACCTCCTCAAAGGGTATGTAAATATAACACTTTCTTTCATCCCTGTAAATGCAATCACAAAACTTCATCTTTATGTTCACAGAGTCGCCGTTCCCGGGGTCAAAGCTCTAGAGCTGCTGCTAGTGATGATGATCAAGGCACGAATAGGCCTCCTGCCTTACAGCCTGCAGACTGGAACATTGAGCTAATAGTTGAAGACAATTTCGTGACTTCTACTATTTCACGACCTTCAGTCGATGAAGGATATCACATAGACCCATCTTATGAACAGGTGAACCCCCTACTGAATCAAACAACTGCACACACACATTCCCACTGATACACTGACATTATCCATTTCTGACAGGTCCCTCGAGAGTATTGCCAGGATTACATTGATCTTACTACTGCCATGAGGCGTGACCTTCGCAGGATGAGCTTGAGGACTTCCGCTCTCACTCGTCAACAGGTAACTTCAAATCACATTCTCAAATTCAGCTTCCTTCCCTCTTCACAAACTGATCAAATTGTGAACACCGTTTCAGGCACCTGACCCACCACGTCATTCTTCAGCTGGCGAGGGATCTAGCAGAGGGATAAGGAGGAACTCTCGAAGACGTTGATCAATTTTCCATGAGGCATGGGGTTTCACTATTAAAATCATATGTAACTTGTAAACATTTGTACTAAAACAAGTTTTTCTCACTTTTATGGTGTATGTACATGACTGGAACTGTTCTAGCCATTATCTGCCCTGTTCCCTAGGTTATTCTGTGGTGATTCTGGTAGGGTTAAAATGTAATTCTTTCTGTCGAGCAACCCGATTGCTTCGCCAAATGGGAATCAAACAGACAATTTCATCTCTCTTAAAGCATACTTATACTTCCAAGGCGATCTCTTTATCGATGGTAAAGGCTTTGATGTTAAGGTGGCCATCTGTATTGCGCACAACTCACATTGATTTCTCTCATGGGCCTTTTGAACTGGATGAGGCTTACTGGTAATGGTTATCTCAGAATATGGGTACTTAGGGACAAGAAATGAAGGCTAGGATTTCAGGACTTATTGAAAGTCTCTCATCTGATGAGCGAGGGGACACTTCGTCACTTCCACCTAATGCTTTACAAGTAGTACTTTACAAGAGAAGAAGAGATGATGACTCTGAAGGAATTTCCAGGAAGGAACAAAGGGATTGACAGAACTTTTGAAACACATTTCCCATGCTTTTTATTATTTAGAATGAATGGAATTAGAATCATATGGCATGTAATAGACCTTTGAAAGGTTTCTCTTCATTTCATGAATAAAAGAATTCTATCTTTTTAGTTTTGAATAAACCACTTCAAACAATTGCAATTGAAAACAA
>JAESVK010047766.1:0-10391 GCA_017140935.1 Hamamelis virginiana | reverse complement strand
ATAGGTGAGTGTGCAATAGAGGATCACCACCCTTAATATGAAAGGGCGAATGTCTTAGTTAGTTCACAGATACTATCTCAATGGAGTCTTTGGCCAAAGCAGAAGGTTACCAAGAAAAGTGTTTCAAGGGTATACCTAATTGAGATTATACTCTAGTGAATTTGTGACATATGATTAAGTTAGGGTTTGACATGAATCCATACCCAACTAACTTAATCAAGACATTGTTTGGTGAGGGATTATCTATAGCACGAAGGGTTCATTTACACGTTCGTATATTCACCCACACCTAGGGTACGTCATGACATATTGCTAGATGTCACTCGTGACTAGTGAAGGCCTAATGATAAGAGTTATCATTGAGGGCAAAATTGGAATTGTTCCAATCGAACCTAAAAATAGAAAGTTTCTATTTTGGGAGACATTGAGATGTCCCCTGCCACTACTAGGTTGGGATGAACCCAATGGGTCACACACATAAGGACATAAGTGAGGTTCTTGAACTTGTGAGAGGGGTACACTCTATTTAATATATGTTTGACTTTAATTAATTAATGGTTAATTAATTAAGAGTCAAAAGGATATCTAATTCAAGAGTGTTAGTAACCTAAATGGGGTTAATGGTCATGCTAGCACTAGTAACCAAACACCCCAAAAGAGGAGATGGATTATATATAAGGAGGGAACCCTATTAGGGTTAACAAGCTTAAGTCATTAAGCTATCTCTCTCCCATAGTTCCGCCACTCTCTCTCTCTCCCTCTCCATGCTTGCTTTTTCAAAGTGTTGAAAGATCAAGGGGGTTCATCAACTCTTGTGTTCGTTTGGACTCTCATTGGAGGCCGCCATACTTTTGGGGCTCGAGGTTTGAGCGAGGACGATAATCAACGTGAGATAACATTGCAAAGGAATATATCAAGTAAGCTTTTAATTCTTGTTCAATTAATTGTTTGATTCGTTTTATCATTTGAGTAGATTCTTGGATGAATACAATGGGAAAAATTTTAAATCCTACATTCCGCTGCGTTCCTATGTTGTATTCTTTCATGTCCTTATTATCCCTTTTCACACTGGAAGCTCTTAGTTGATTCAAATCCTTTCCCTTTCTTTTCCCAACATTCTGGCTTGGCGTCGTGATTTTAGTGGTCGGTACGTTGTTTAAGGGTTTAGCTGTCGATTCAGAAATGACTAGTCACGAAGATCGTACCCCTATTGTTGCTGAACCTAATGGAAAGACAACTGATGAGAAGATCGAGGCACTCTTAAAAGTGGTCCAAGAGTTAGTTCATTAAAAAGAAGAGGAGGATAAAGTTAGTTCATTAAAAAGAAGAGGAGAATAAAGTGTAAGCCCGTACTGGTTTTTGTCACTGGATGAGTTTAGAATGAAGACATGGGAAGATTTATGCATCTAGTTTAGCAATCACTATAAGTATAACACGGAGGTTGATGTTAGAAGTGTGCCCTAAAACCCATTAGTAGGTTGTACTTAGGGAACTTTATTTCATTTATGTTATTGTATGAATCTTATTCATATATAAAATGGCTTTTATATTATCATGTAAACTTGTGTTATTTATAACTGTTCATGATAATGTCCTTGAATAGTATGATAGAGAATTGTATCTTAAGTGTTGAGATAGAGAGACATATGATTCTCAAGAACATCTATTCTAGATATGTTCCCGATTATAGGTTTATTTATTTAGGCGATAATAAACCGTTAAGATTAGCTCAGGTTATACTAGCTCCAATGGGAGGATAGTGAGTCTCAAGCCATCTGTGTAGAGACACTATAGTAAACCTGTGGGTGCTTGTTAAAGAACAAGTACACTGAACGTGACCAATATGAGTACATCTTATGGAGATGTATTTGAATGTCAAAAGCTGCTCATGTGTATAGTCACATTTGTAATCCTCATACCTGAGACACCACTGGTTATCTTATGTATGAATTACTAGAGTTTGATAGTATCTTGTACACCCTTAATCATGAGGATGTAATCGGTGTTCATTGGCTTTAGTAAGTTGTATATGAAGATAGGTGAGTGTGCAATAGGGGATCACCACCCTTAATATCAAAGGGAGAATGTCACAGTTAATTCAAAAATAATAACTCAATGAAGTCTTTGGCCAAAGCAGAAGGTAACCAAGGAAAAGTGTTTTCATGGGTTAACCTAATTGAGTTTATATTTTGGTGAATGACTAACACAGGATTAAGTTAGAGTTTGACATGAATCCATACCCAAATAACTTAGTGGTGACATTGTTTGGTGAAGGATTATCTATTACACGAAGGGTTCATTTATATTCGTATATTCACCCACACCTAGGGCACATCATGATATGTTGCTAGATGTCACTCATGACTAGTGTAGGCCTAATGATAAGTGTTATCATTGATGGTAAAATTGGAATAGTTTCAATTGAACCAAAAATAGAAAGTTTCTATTTTGGGAAACATGCGATGTTCCCGAGCCACTACTAGGTTGGGGTGAACCCAATGGGTCACACACATTAAAGCTTAAGTGATCTTCTTGAATTTGTGAGAGGCGATATTCTAATTTATGTATGAGCTTGATCCTTATTATTAAGGGTTAATAATTAAAAGGATTAAGGATACACTAAACTAGGATAAACCTATTCTAATATGATATTTGGTCATGCTAGCACTAGTAACCAAACATCATTAAAAGAGGAGAGAGTCTATAAATAAGAGGGATAGGCCTAGGGTTTCATAATCCAACTCCAAGTGAGCCCCACTCTCTCTCATTTCCGCCACTCTCTCTCTCCCTCTCAAGCTTGCATTCTCTTCAAGAGTTGTGGGGATCAAGGAGTTCAAGGAGTCTTAGGCTTGTGTGGACTTCATTGGAGGCTTCCATATTTTTGGAGCTTGAAGCTTTGCGAGGATTCACATCAACGGATTGGAGGACAATCATCAAAGGAACATCAAGTAAGCTTTTATTCATGTATTGTTTAATTGTTTAGATTCGTTTATAGTTTGAGTTCGATTCTTGGATGAATACAATGGGAAAATTTTTATCGTTTACTTTCCGCTGCGTTCCCATGGCGTATTCTTTCAGTGGTATCAGAGCCAACTCAAATCTATGATTCGAATCATGAATTGCATAGCTTGGCATGTGTTTAAAATATGTTTTATTAATTGGAATCCCGTTTTTCTGGAGCATGCCCACTTGTTTGGCTTGTATCTTGATCAAAACATATCCAAATCGCATGAGGTCAGTCTTGTTTCAATTGTGACTCGATATAGAACGTTTCTATATTATTTTTGGATTTTTTACAAGCCATTAAGGCAGCGTTTGGAGGCAAAACAGCTGCTGGACAGAACACAGTTTTTCTGTAGAATAGTCTTCATGGGGTGGGTGACGGCTAGGGTGAAGGGGGCTGCCTCTAGGGTTTAAAACCCTAATTAAATTCAGTTATTCAAGGGTTTAGAAACCCTAGATTGGACGGCCATGATTGATGGATGAGATTCCATCAATTTTAGAAACCCATTCATAATAGGAAACTTAGTAAGATTAGGAGTTGCCAATTTCAACTAGTTTCCTATTTGATAACCAATATCCTATTTAGTATGAGATACTAATTAGGTAAGTTCTAATTAGATTAGAAGTTAATTAATAAGATTAATTAATTAATTGGTGGCTGGAAAGTTAGAGTTTTAGAAACTCTAATGAAGATAAGGAAAGTTTCCTATTTTAAAAAGGATTCTAATTTTCTACTTTCTTTGATAGTCCAAGCTTGAGATATTTAGAATCATTATGAAATTGGAAAGCCTGTAATTTGATGACTCATTGTAGGTTTTAATTAATCCTATAATTACATTGAATAGTTTATAATATTGGATATTATATTTAATCAAAATAAGAAAACCCCAAGACCCAAACCCCACTTGAGAATTTCAGCCACACTAGGGTTTACAATGAAAGGTTTGTGACAAAAACAATGGATTCGCAACGGAAGTGAAAAACAAAAATTTTTCTTTTTATGAAAACAATCCATATTCACAACCTTCAAGAATCGATTCAAGCATAGGGTTATGTATTAAAAATACAAGAACATATATTTAAAAACAATAAATATACTTACTTGTAATCCTTGCGAAGTAGCTTTCCTTTGAGTTTCAAAGTGATGAAACCTCCAAAGATATCCACACAAGTGCAAGTCTCCTTAAACCTTCTAGTCCTCCACAATACCTTGTGAGGAGCTAGCTTGGAGAGGGAGAGAGGAGAGAGAAAACGGCTAGAGAGAGTGGGAACCCTAGAATGTGATGCTTGCTTATTCAGGGTTCCCTCTCTTCTTATTTATAGACTTTCTCCTCTTTAAGGGGTGTTTGGTTACTAGTGCTAGCATTACCAAACATCCTTGAATAGAGTAATCCTATTCTTGGTTATGATTGACTTTTAATTAATTAACCTTTAATAATTAAAATCAAACATATTTCAAAGATAGGATTCCCCTCCCACAAGTTTAAGAAACTCACTTACACTCTATTGTGTGTGACCCTTTGGGTTCACCCTAACCTAGCAGTGGACAGGGACATCTCTATGTCTCCTAAAAATAGAAACTTTCTATTTTAAGGTTCAATTGGAACGATTCCAATTTTTCCCTCATTGATAACACTTTATCAATAGGCTTTCACTGGTCATTAGTGACATCTAGCAACATATCATGACGTACCCTAGGTTTAGGTGAATAGTAGAACTATGTGAACCCTTCATGTTATTTAATCCTTCATCCCCTAATGTCACAGTTAAGATAATAGGTATGGTTTTAGTCAAACCCTATTTTAACAACTTGATATCTGTCCCACAAAATATAATCTCAATAAAGTAATCACAGTGAAACACTTTTCACTATTTACCTATCACTCTGGCAAGAGATTCCCTTTGAGAATTATCTTTGTGAACTAATCCTGACATTCTATCTCTCATTAACTGAGAGTGATGATCCCTTATTGCACACTCATCCATCTTCATGCATAACTCATTAGAGCCAACAAGCACCGATTACAACCTTATGGATAAGGCTGTACAAGATACTATCAAACTCTAGCAACCTATGCATAAGACAGCTATGGTGTCTCAGGTCTAAGGACTACCAAATAAATGGACATAACACTAAAATATTCCTTTGACAGAACTACCATAGGAACATTCTTTGTAGATCATGTTCAGTGTACATATTCTCTAATATGCACCCACAGATTAACCTAAGTGTCACTACACTGATATGAAAGACTACCTATCCTCCATAAGAGTTAGTTTAAATCTGTGGTACTCTTCAAACGGTTAATTAAATATCCACTTTAATAAACCTTTGAGTAGGAGCTCTTTTAGAATAGATGTATATGAGAAATATCAGTCTCTCTATCTCAACACCTTGAGATGTATATTTCTCTTATCATTTATTCATGGACCTTATCATATATGTTAGAACATATTAGATAAGTTATACCTTCCATATATTATGATAATATGAAACTTAATATACCCTTTAGGATTGGTTTTAGGGCATACTTCTAACATACAAACCCTAGTGTGTCACGGTCACTAGTTGGCCTTGGTTTTTGTTCAACCTTCTTCACATATTTGATTTAATAAATGTTTTCATAAATTAAATTGTTACAAAGAATTTTTGGAAATTAAAAGTGAAGAAAATTGAATGATAGTGAAATTAGGGTTTTGGAAACCCTAATTGCCATTTTAGGGTTTTGAATTTAAACAAGTGTTGTTTTAGCATTTTAATTCGATTAAAATGCATGGGGGTCATCAATATTAATATATTGAAGTGTTCTAATAGTTAGTACATGAAAATATATTGATATAATTTTGAAAGTCAAAACAGTATGATGTTTTTCTGGGCAGCAACTAGTATCATTTTGTAAAATCTTTGAAAATAGTTTTTATTGATTTTTACAACAGGCCACCTATGAACTTCACAATTATAAGGTCTTAACTAATTGTAGGAAGGGTTCCCATAATTAATTTTGACCTTTAGATAGCCGTGCTAAGTATTTTGTGACCGATATTCAAATCTGTCCAGATTTGGAGTTGAAGTCGCAAAACGCTTTAAAGTGATATCAAACGATGGAATCACTTAACGAGACCCCTGCCATTGGAAAGAACACTGAAAATCCTAGTGAAATGAAGTGTTCTTGTATTTTAAAAGTTGTTTTAAAAGGTGCAAATAATTATTACAAAACAGCGGGCAGATTCTTGGTGTTTTGAGAAAACACTAAAAGTAAAGTGTTACTTTAATTTTAAATACATGCCATTGCCATTTATTTTTTGTTCCTTTGAATGCTTTATATTATGCAATTAGATTGTATAATAAATGGAAAGTTATGGACTTAAAAGACCAATTAAAATGAGATGTGATTGGCCGCATGAGATGTGTATTCGTTTATGGGTTGTAAATTTAAGTTGTTAAATTTTGGTGATGTAATTTTAATTAAGGCTTGCATGCCTTCTCCCTTTTCTCCCAAGTGTATTCCCTTATTCCTTTATACCCTTTCTTTGTTTATTGTAAATGTACTTTAAAGATCGAGAAGGTACGTGGTGGACCTGAGGATGCATGGAGCAGTAGGAGGACAAAGAGAAGGTTTTCGAAGACTTTTCTTTTATGTAATAGTTACAGGTTAAAATTACGATCACATAACCCACATTAGACCTAAGGCTCTCAGCTAATGGCTCTAGTTGAGCCCAACCTTAAAAGTCCATAAACTTTCCATAAGGCCCATATCTATATATGCTAGATGTATGTTTTAGGGGGGCCTATTAACCATATTATTATATGTCTTTAATGATAGTTTTCCTTTCCTTCATGGATAGTGGGAGTATCATTATTGCACTAATAATAAAGAATGGTTAATGAATTTATATATGTGATATATGTATGCATGCGATGTATGTTTAAATCTGATGAGACCTAAAACCCCTCGTTTTCAAATTTAAATTGTAAGGAAGAGGCATACGAGTGCTTTATCCCAGCCTCCTACCATTACAAGATAGGTGGATCTTTATGGTGGATGTGTTTGGCTGTAGATATGCGGGAACACATTCATTTTGAGGGTTCATACTAGCTTGTTACATATTGGATATCATAAGGTGCGATAATGGGGCATTCCAAGAACCCTATTATGTGAGGAATGCAACATTCAATTGACTATACTCATGTGAATGGTAGGTGTGATTTAACTAAAGAGCACTATCCAAGAACCTATTATGTGAGGATACTGCAATTTAGTGGCTAAAGGAAGGTTGGAAGTTGCTTGAGAAGCATTGGGTAAGAGTTATCCACCCCTTTGGATTAGTGGTCCAAGAACCTATTATGTGAGGTCCACTAGTTCAAATGGGACCCCAATCCCCATTAAGAATTCTGTCCGAATTCTCGAATCTTATAGAGGGTGTATGGGATTTGATAAAATAGTGGGAGACACCATAAAACTAAAGACCAAGTTATTTTGGTATATTAAATGAAATATTTTAATAATCCGTTACTTATTTTTGTAGATATCATAATGGTTATACTCACACAAATATCTGAAAATGAAAATGACTATTGTTTGACCGAACCTTATAAAGATAAGAGGCTTATAGAATTTGGAAGAGTTCCTAATTCAGGATTTTATTTATCACTAAGCGATACGTCCTCTTGGGTATTAGATACCGGTGCTAGTTCTCATTTATGTAAATGTTAGAGGTATGCCCTAAAACCAATCCTAAAGTGCATATCTATTTCATATTAGGATAAGAAGGTCCTACTTATCGTCTGTATATTCAATTGTAAATACGACAACGTCCATGAATAAATGATAAGAGAAATATGTGTCTCAAGTTTGTTGAGATATGAAGACTCATATTTCTCATACACATTTATTCTAAAAGTGTTCCTGCTCATAGGTTTATTAAAGAGGACATTTATTAAACCGACAAGAGTAGCACAGATTTAAACTAACTCCAATGGGATGATAGGTAGTCTTTCCTATCAGTGTAGTGACACTTAGGTTAATCTGTGGGTGCATATTAGAGAATATGTACACTGAACATGATCTACTAGAATATTCCTATGGATATTAAGTTAAAGGAATATTATTATGTTACGTCCATTTGGTAATCCTAAGACCTGAGACACCATGGATGTCTTATGCCTGAGTTGTTAGGGTTTGATAGTGTTTTATACAGCCTTGATCTTAAGGTTGTAGTCGGCACTCATTGGCTCTAATAGGTTTTGCATGAAGGCATATGAGTAGTCAATAAGGAATCATCACTCTCACTGTTATGAGAGAGAATGTCAGGGTCAGTTCTCAAATATAACTCTCAATGTGAATCTCTGGCTAGAGTGATAGATGAAATATGAAAGGCTTTCATAGGGTTCATCTTATTGAGATTATAATTTGAAGAACATATGACAAGAAAGTTAAGATAGGGTTTTGACTTATATCCATACCCTAAATATCTTAACTGTGACATTAGAGGATGAAGGATTAAGTAACAAGAAGGGTTCACATAGTTCCGCTATTCACCCAAACCTAGGGCATGTCATGACACATTGCTAGACGTCACTCATGACCAGTGAAAGCCTATTGATAAGTGTTATCAATGAGGGCATAATTGGAATAGTTTCAATTAAACCTTTAAATAGAAAGTTTTTATTTTAGGAGATATGGAGATGTCCCTAGTCACTGCTAGGTTGGGGTGAACCTAATGGGTCACACACAAACAAAGAGCATAAGAGAGTCTCTTGAATTAAAGAGAGAAGGGAATTTCCTAAAACTAATTCCAATAATAACCTTATATATTATTTGTGAATATATATAAGGAATTAAGTTATATATTAATTAGTAATATATAAAAGGAATTAAGTTACTTTTGGAAATAGTATTAAATAGAAACCCTAGGGGTTTTCTATAAGTACTAGAGCTTGTGACATGCTAGCACTAAGCCTCCATCCTCTTTTTAGAGAAAAAGTTTCTCTCCCTCTCTCAAGCTTGATTCTTCCATTGTTGAGAAGCTTCAAGGATTCAAGCGGTTTTGTGTTCGTGTGGACTTCGTTGGAGACTTCATCCGTTTGAAGTTCGAGATCAACAATCGCAAATCGAAAGGCTAATCAAGTAAGTATTATTTATGTTTGATAAATATATATGCTTGTTTTGTAAATCATATGTCCCTATGCTTGTACGATCATGGTTAGGATATTCGATGATGGAATCATATTTATTAAAATTTTTATTTTGTCTTCCGCTGCGATTCCATGTATTTCGAATGATTCCTTTCAGTGGTATCAGAGCTAGATCAAGCATGGACATGTGTTTAATGATGGCAAGAATGAATTTAATTAATTAAAATCGAAAAATCAATGGTTTTAGAAACCATGTGGAATTCAGCCATGGAGGTTCTCCTCCTTGTTTATTGTTTTGGTTTTGTGTTTAAATGGCAACTAGGGTTTATGTAAAACCCTAGAGGGATTCGGCAATGTGGGGCTGCACTATGAGAGTTACGGCCATAAGGGTTTTACCCCTTTGGTGTTTGAGATTCAAGGGTTTTTGAGAACAAACCCAGAATCCCATTTTTCTGGAGCATGCCAACTTGTTTGGCTTGTATATTGATCAAAACATATCCAAATCGAATGAAATTGGTCTTGTTTCGATCATGACTCAATATAGAATGTTTTCATATGAATTTGGGAATTTTTACAAGCCATTAAGGCAGCGTTTGAAGGCAAAACAATTGCTGGACAGTAGCACTGTTTTCTGCAGAAATTTTTAGAAAAGTATTCTTGTTTTGCTTGGTTTGTTCAAACCACTCAATGGCTTCCGTTCAAACTTCATATAAGTGTTCTGTGGAAGTATTCTAAGGGTTCTATGATATTTTCTTGGAGTTTTGGAAACCCTAGAAAGTTTAGATGATGTTCTTGAATTTTTGAATTATGAACAAAACTTGTTTTTGAGAAAAACTGGTTTTAATGGCTATAGGGGTTCACGGCATTGAAGGTTTTCACCCTCATGAATTTCGGCTACTAGGGTTTTCAAACCCTAGAATATATTTTCATATATCTTGATTGATTTTAAATTGTTATAAGTTTGATTCGTGATGAATGCAAATAACTTAGTTTAAAATTGTTTAAACTTGTGTTTTAATGGAGTTCATGTTAAAGTGTTTAACAATGGTGGATTAGGGTTCTTTGAATCCTTGTATTCATCATCAATGGTGGCTGGTTTTAGGTTTTAGAAACCCTAAACCAAAATAGGAATATTTCTTAATTTGTTTTAGGAATCCCTAAATGTCAAACTAAGAAATTCCTAGTTTCTATTTTGTGAATTATTTGATTTAGGAAAGTTTCCTATCTTTGATTTGATTCTTTCTTATTTTAA